>JAXHKN010000351.1:0-28269 GCA_038407165.1 Ceratocystis variospora | reverse complement strand
AAAAAACCCAGAAGAAAGTGAGATGGCCAATAGACCAAAAGGGCTCTATATTGCGCTGGGGGGGGGGGGGGGTCTTTATCCGTCACCTCGTACAACATATGGCCCTCCTCGCCGCGTTCGTGACATCGCTGCTCATATTTACAACGCTGAGCAGTCCCAAATATTCCCATCCCATGAAGCTGCGACTCCCCAGCAAATTGAAGTCTCTAACCTACCATTCCCTCAGTACCAAGGCAACAGACCAGTCAGTATGTGTAGCCCAACGTCCACTGCACAGCTATCGACGCAAGTGACACCTTAGAACTGCAACATCAGAGATGATTGCCTTGGCTAGTTATAAGGGGGGAGGGATACCACACGATTATGACCCATCAAGCCAGTGGTGTTCAGACTGACGGGAGGACTGAGAACAGCCTGGCCTGGAAAAGGACATGAACGACGGAACACACCTCCAGCCCATGAATAACCATGATGGGCCAGTTTGCGCCACGGGGAGAAGCAAGACGCACCATGGCGTCTGTCTATGGAAGGAGATATGTATTATTCTCTATTTAGCGCGAGATACTCACACTTCAGCCTGGGGAACGACCAACGACAGATGGGAGAGTTTAGGAAGAAATTCGTAGCCGGGTGTATTTTCAAGTGAGAGTGAAGCTGCTGTGCGGCGATGATGCGCTAGAGATGACCTGTATCAAGGCGAATAGCTGCGAGTGCAGGAATAGCCCATCATTTCAGTGACAAAACCCACGTCTTGCTTTTGACGTCTAGAGGCAAGGAAAGCCCAGAGGTTTTTTATGGATATGAACTTTATAGCATCAAGGGCCCAGTCACGTTGATCCAAGGCCCCTGGAACTCTAATGCAGAGTTTGGCTGCTGTCACAGGCCAAGCAACCAATGAATGAGACATTTTTGTATTAGCTGCTTTCCTGTCTCCCCACTATTGTATATAACTTTAGCAAGTTTGCTGTACTTTCACCATCCTTCAGTTCCTTCAGCGCCCTACTGCATTCCTCGGTTCCTCGGTTCCCGCCAATAGTTGTCTAGACTTGTTTGTCTAGGCCCTACAGGCTCGTATGGCTCTTGGGCAAACATGGCTCGGCTCAAAGATCGAGGATACCACAGAGATTATGTTGAGGGTGTTAAGGGTGTTAAGGGTTACACCCACAGCTTCTCTAGGGTTCGATCGTATCCATCTCACACCCCATCCTTCGGAGGCAAGTTCCCAAATCGCCCGGGTCACACTTTGCCAGCGTGCCTTCCATTTCCTCGTAATGGACAGCTAGATGTCAAGCGATGAGCCAATCAGGGCCTCTTTTGCTATGATGCCTTGGTGCCTTCTTTGTGCGAAAATATTTTCGTCCTCGAAAAACTTCTCTCCTCCATTACAACCATCATCACGCATGCTTTTGCTGAACCAACTTTGAAGGCTGCCTTTCGTTCAAGGTTTCCATCAAACCACACGCCATTCGTTTTCTGTGCATAATTTCCAGCATTGCTATGTCTGTCTTTTCCTGCTCTATTTTTCTGGGCGTTTTTATTTTTCTCCATCTTTAATCTACATTTAATTGTATTTCTTTTTTCAGCTCCTGGCCTGCTTTTTCCATCCTTTCTCACCTTGTTTTGTGCCCTGATATATTATTTCCTCGCCTTTTACCCTTCGCCTCCCTGTCGCTCTGTTTCATTTTATCCTAGGCCATTTCTGCCTCTTGAAAAATTACCAGAGCCAGAAAAGGTTCTCCACTCGCTTTGGGCCCTTCTCAATATTCCTCCCATAGGGCTTTTTGGTTCAGTCTTTTCCTCCTATCTTCTCTTTCTTTTATTTCCCTGGTGCCAGTTTCCCGTTGCTGTGTCGTTGTTTGTTGCTGGGTGAAGCGAAATCCCATACATATCCCTCGTTTTTTTCTTCTTTTTTTGGTCTACCTCTCGTTAATTTGTTTTCTTAATTCCTGGTTTATTCGTCCGCTCGAGATATCCCTTCGTTTATTTCTTTTTCCACTCCTCCGAGCTTCCGCCCTGGCACATTCGAGCCAAACACACTTCACCAAGGAAACAACGCGCCTTGAACCCTCCCTCCTCCCTTTAGAAGAGACTTGTGGCCCACAGTCTTTTTCTGCTTTGCAAACGCGCAGAGATCTAGATATTCAGGGTTAGTAGAGAGCACTCGGTGTCCTTGGAAAGAAACTCGGGCCATCCCCTTCCTTCCCTCCCTCTCACCCACTATCCGACTACCTTTTACCCGTTTGTAGTCGTAGTCTGTATTTCGGCTGGCGCACAAAGATTGCCATCGGCTTCATGCTTGTCGCTGTTGTTGCAGCTGCATTTGGTCCTTGCCCATCTCTCCTCCCGGATGTTGGTGTTGAGAATTCGCCTGTTGTGCCACCTCTGGCTATTTTGCTCTCATTTCATCACCACGACCGACTTTCCCCAATCCAGTTTTGCATTCCACTACTAAACACCAAGACCCCTTTACTACCTGCTTATCCCTTTCCTTCAGGCTTGCCTGCCTTGTTGGCATTGGGATCTTGACATCTGGCTGCAGGCGTCCGTTTGTTTTGTCACCTTTATACACCCGCGTTGTGTCCCTTTTGCCTGGACTTTTGTTGTCCCCTCTTTACACGATCCCCCTTTCTACGTATCCACCGCCTGCCATCGCGCAGCTTCCACTCCTCCGCTCTGCACACTGGATCCTGAGCGCTTCACACCACCGCCAAACAAGCCGGACTGAGCATCTTGGAACTAACCTCATCTACTTTGCGCTGTATATAGGACCAGGGAGTCAACATGTCTCTCCCCGATAGACCAGCAGGTCGGCAGTCATACACCGGGCCTGCTCATCCGCGGAACTTGCAACTTCGTGACGAGCATCCCGACATGTACACTGATCGTTCCTCTAGTCTTTCAGGTCATGGCCATCACCGTGCGCATTCGAATTCTTCCCTTTCCGATACCATAACGTCGCCAATCATTAACCCAGAACGTGTGCCTTTAGCATCTAGCGACATCATGCACAGTACTGTTTCCGAAACTGAAACCCCATCTGCCATTGGTCGCAAGAGAAGTCTTGTCCGTCCCGAGCGTAACCGAATTACCCCAGATCACCCCAATTATTACTATCGAAAGCATGCCGTGCATTCATCCAATGTCGACGTGCACCCCTCATCAACTGGCAACGACCCGATCCTCGAAGATGAAATCTCCGTCGATGACTCTACTACCAACACTAATGCTGTGTCCGATAATTCTACTCGTGTTGACCGGGTGAGGGATGAAAAGAAGATTGCATCGCAGCGCCTTGAAAAAAGACGAAGCAAGCGCAACTCTTCTAAGGCGTCGAAGAGTAAGAAAGCCAAGCCGGAAGAAAATGCCCAGCCTTTAAGCTTATGGATGGCATTCTGCTACATTGTCACTTTTTGGTGCCCCAATTTCGTCCTGGGGTGCTGTGGCATGTCTAATAAGGATCAGAAGCGGGCGTGGAGAGAAAAAATGGGATTGATTACCATTATTATCTGCATAATGGCTATTGTTGGTTTCTTGACCTTTGGGTTCAACGAGGTCGTGTGCGGCTCTCCCCCTGAACGTCTCCGCATCAATGAGGTTGATCGTGGCTACATGATATTTCATGGAAAGGCCTACAGTCTGGTTAACTCCGCTCATCCTGTTGCCGAGGGCATTCCTGCTTCTGCTGATGGCGATGGCGCCAATGTTCTTTTTGACCTCCCCGAACCTCAGGGCGGAAAGGACGGCAGTTTCCTCTTCCAGAATGTCAACGGTCGTTGCAAAAACATCATAACCCTTGCCGAGGGCTCTGATATCCCCACCAACAGCGATAACGATCTGGCTTGGTATTTCCCCTGCAGAACCTTCAATCAAGATGGTTCTTCGAGTCCTAACTCTACAGAGGAATACTATCTGGGATATGCTTGTCACACCACTGCTAATGCCCGCCATGCCTTTTACAAAGATCTAGACTATGACGCGGACGTCTATTTCACTTGGGACGATCTCCGCAATAGTTCTCGTAACCTTGTCGTGTACTCCGGCCAGGTTCTCGATCTTGATCTTCTGAATTGGCTCGATGATGACAAAGTTTCCTACCCCGACACTTTCAGGGAACTCAGAAACACGAGCACAGCTTTGAATCAAGCTTTGCGCGGCCGCGATATCACTCGCATGTTTCAATCCAGTAGCGATAAGCACATGGCGCAGTGTCTGCAGGAAATCATCACGGTTGGCAGTATCGATACCAAAACGGTTGGCTGTATCGCAGCCAAAATTGTGCTGTATAGCATGTTGGTACTGATTCTGGCCGTTGTCATGTCGCGCTTCTGCCTCGCCATTATTTTCCAGTGGTTCATTTCCCCCAACTATGCCGCTGACAAGACCTCTCAAGCTTCTGACCCTCGGAAGCGACAGAAGCAGATTGAGGACTGGTCACGAGACATTTACAGCGCTGCCCCTCGTATTCCTGGCGGTGTTAACAGCAGCGTCAGTGGCTCTGATCGGGCAAATAAACGAACCTCATTCCTGCCTACCACCTCTCGATTCTCTGCTGTCTATGGCATTGACCGGAGTGTCAACTCCCAGAAACGGATGCCCACAACCATGTCTTCTCAAGGCGGTAGTTCTCTACCACAATCTAGCTCGATTTACCGTGGTGGAAACGACAGCCGTACTAGCTTCCTCCATTCTGACGCTTATGGCAATGGATCCACGGCTACCGCGGGTCCTGGTCCGGCGGGCTTTATTCATGATGCCGTCGTTCCTCAACCGCCTGCCGATTACATGCCATTTGGCTTCCCTCTGGCGCATACTATGTGCCTGGTGACTGCCTATTCGGAAGGCTACGATGGTCTCCGCACCACTATGGATTCTATTGCCACTACTGATTACCCCAACAGCCACAAGGTGATGGTTGTTATTTGTGATGGTGATATTCGTGGCAAGGGCGAACAGTACTCGACGCCCGAGATTGTGCTTAGCATGATGACTGATTTGATCGTACCTGCTGATGAAGTTCAGGCTTACTCGTACGTGGCTGTTGCTAGTGGCTCCAAGCGTCACAATATGGCTAAAGTGTACTGTGGGTTCTACGATTACGGCGCCGACTCTTCTATCCCAGTCGAAAAGCAACAGCGTGTCCCCGTGGTTACCATTGTGAAATGCGGTACGCCTGCCGAACAGTCGAAGCCCAAGGCTGGTAACCGCGGAAAGCGTGACTCTCAGATCATCCTGATGTCTTTCCTACAAAAGGTTATGTTTGATGAGCGGATGACTGAACTTGAGTACGAAATGTTTAACGGTCTCTGGAGAGTAACTGGTATTTCGCCAGACTTCTACGAAATCATGCTCATGGTTGACGCTGATACCAAGGTCTTCCCCGATTCGCTCACACACATGGTTTCGGCAATGGTCAAGGATCCTGATATCATGGGTCTTTGCGGAGAGACCAAGATTGCCAATAAACGCGCCAGTTGGGTGTCTGCCATTCAGGTGTTCGAGTACTTTGTTTCTCACCATCTGGCCAAGTCTTTCGAGTCCGTGTTTGGTGGTGTGACGTGCTTGCCCGGTTGTTTTTGCATGTACCGTATCAAGGCGCCCAAGGGCACCCAGAACTACTGGGTGCCAATTCTAGCCAACCCGGACATTGTTGAGCACTATTCAGACAATGTCATTGACACTCTGCATCGCAAAAACTTGCTACTTCTGGGTGAAGATCGGTACCTTACCACGCTGATGCTGCGGACTTTCCCCAAGCGCAAACAGGTGTTTGTGCCTCAGGCTGTCTGCAAGACTACTGTCCCTGATGAGTTTATGGTTTTGTTGTCACAGAGAAGAAGATGGATCAACTCAACCGTGCACAATTTGATGGAGCTTATTCTGGTCCGTGATCTGTGCGGAACCTTTTGCTTCAGTATGCAGTTCGTGGTGTTTATCGAGTTGATGGGAACCCTGGTCCTACCTGCCGCTATTGCCTTTACTTTCTACGTTGGTAAGTGTCCCTTTATGCCGTCTAACTACTCTCCAATTTCCATACTAACCTTGATTCCCCCGCAGTCATCGTCTCGATCGTCAAGAAGCCTGTGCAGGTCATTCCCCTGGTTCTTTTGGGTCTTATTTTGGGTCTACCAGGCTTGCTGATTGTTATCACGGCTCATTCGTTGACGTATGTGGGATGGATGATCATCTACCTTATCTCGCTACCTATTTGGAACTTTGTTTTGCCGACTTACGCCTTCTGGAAGTTTGACGACTTCTCTTGGGGTGAAACGCGACAGACTTCGGATGGCCTCAAAGAGGACCACGAACACAATGGAGAGTTTGACTCTTCGCAAATCACGATGAAGCGATGGGCCGAGTTTGAACGCGAACGCCGTATGCGTGTGCAATACTGGGCATCACGGGAGAATGTGAGCACCGGACAGCAAGGAGGACAGTTGTCGCCTATGGGATGGGCGCATAATCAGGGGTACCAAGGTGACTACTACAACGAGTAGGACGCGTCGTCGTATTCGTCTGCATTGGTGCAGCAGTGGTCGACACCATCATCACCGATGTCGTCGCCATCACTCTCGCCGAGCAAAGTTTAATGGGTGTAATTTTTGGTTATTTTCTTCTTGTTTTTGCTTTTTGTTTTCATATTGTGTGTTGGGGCTACTGTTTCTCCTTTCCATTTGAGAGGGAAAATTGCGTGTGTGTATGTGTTGGTCTTTTCTTTTTATACATATTTGCAGTCTTTTTTTCTAGTATTGTTATACTTTTATGAACATGTACGTCTCCTTGAAGCACTTGACCTTCGGCCCATCCTTGAATTGCTCGGCGTTCATGTTAATTCGGACATTCATGAACAAGATAGACATGAAGAAGCAAGCTAAGCTACACACGGTTTGTCGTTGGTATATTTGATTATCATTAAGAGTCTTTCTTGCATTAGAAACTATTCTCGTGACTTAGCAACTACAGCTAGGCCAAAAATATGTAAAAAGATAATAAAGAGCATAAATGGGGGGAGGAAGAAAAGAAGACAGAGAGACGATATTTCGGGTGCAAGTCCTCCTCGCAGTACCATTTATCCCCCATACATTGCATGTCACAAAGCCAAACAAAAGAAACATGTGGGAGTTGTATTGACAAATGAAAATGCACAAGGAAAAAAAAAAAAGCGAAGATATCAAGCAGCGAAGACAACACACAACACACCCCCCAACAAAGGACAAGAATCACACAGAAACATAAAACGGGCACAGGACCACCGGGCCATGCCGCACAAAAGACTCGGCGACAAGTTAGAAAGCAACGCAGCGGCACATCAGATCAAATCACATTGCTCAACGGCCAAGAGAAGAAGGGGAAGACGTGGCCACCAGTCAGTGCTATCGACGGAAAGTGAAGCCATGGTACGGCCCGTCCTGTCCGTTATGAAGCTGCAACACATCGTGATGTCAGTCCCCCCAAATCGAGAGGATCGAGCATGTCACGCACCCAAGGCACGGAAATGAGAAAACAAAAACATAGTCTGGGCTTGATATGTATTATATACTTCTTTCTTAGTGAGGCATTTACGCGAAGATGCCCTTAATGTTGAACCAGGGCTCGCAGTTGCACGAGCCGGGGTTCTTCCAGTGGGCCTCACCGTAGGTAAAGAAGACAACCTCCTCACCGCAGGTCTCACGGACGGAAGCCATGGCCTGAGTCTGCTCGGAAACACCGGGGCAGGCAGCACCGTTGCAGGTACCCTTGGTGGGCCAGCCGCACTCCAGCGAGATGGCAGGCTTGCCGCAGATGCCCTTGACGATGTCAATCTGGCCCTTGACGAAAGAACCGGCCTTGGAGGGGGTGGTCTCAGCGTTGAAGTAGGGGTGGGTCTGAGCACCAGCAACATCAATGACATCGCACAGAAGGCTGCCGTTAGACTCCCAGACATTGACGGTCTCGGCGGTCGAGTAAGGACCAGTGTAACCGGCACCGCTGCAGGTTCCCTTGACGGTGGTGATCAGAGTGCTCAGCTGAGCGGCAGAGCAAAGGCCACTGAAGACAGCCTCGTTACCAATAACAAGCATGTCGACGATGTTGAACTTGCCCCAGGCGATGATACCCTCAACCTGCTCCTGGACCTCGCCACTGTAGGCGCAGCCAGCCTCCTTGATGAAAATACCAATGATCATGCGGATGCCGTACTTCTCGCAGGCAGCACCGACATTAGGCAGAGTGTCACAGTCAGTGGAGTAGACACGGATGGTGGTGAAACCCATACTCTTGATATCCTGGATATCGGCATCAACAGCCTCCTTGGTCTTGCAGGAGCCAGTGTCATCAGTGTAGGGCGTGTAGGTGATGGCCCAGTGGTCAGTCTGCTGACCAGGGAACAAAGCGCCGGGAACGGACGACTTGGGAGGAGAAGACGACTTGGGGGCCGCGGGTTTGGAGGGAACGACCGAGGCAACAGCCGTCGTGGTGACCTTAGCGGGCACGTTCTCCTTGGTAGGAACAGCTGCAGGAGCAACTGGTACATTGGCGCTGGTGCTAGGAACCTTGGCCACCGAGACCTTGGGAGGCTGGGGAGCAGGAGCAGGGGCGGAGGGGACAGCACTGCTGCTGGTCTGGGGAGCAACGGGAGCAGCAGGAGGAGTGTACAGGCTGGTGCTGCTGGTAGTGGGGACTACGGGAGCAGCAGGCGTAGTAGGAACGTACGCGGAGGTCGAATTGCTGGTGACAGAGGGACCACCAGAGTAAGTAGGCACAGCGGTAGAAGAGGTTTCCACGGTAGTCTGATCGGGGATGTAGACTACGCAATCATATTAGCAATGTCCCTGTACCCAGACCTGGGCCTTTATTCAGCTTCACTTACTCATAGGCTCGCCGTACATGGTACCGTAAACGGTCTTGCAAACACACTCCTCATCAGCAGCGGCAGCGGCAGTCGGGTACAGGCCATGGTCACCACCGCGTCTTTCGGCACGGAGGGCCTCATGGGCACGGCGATGGGCATGGCCAGCGCTGGCAATGCCAGCAAAGGCAGTAGCAATAACAGCGGCTCTCATGTTTACGTAGGTTGGACACGGATCGTGAAGATTAGCAGGAGATTATACCCCGTCTTGGTCTTTGGTGTCGTAAAAAGTACTTGGAAGAAGAAACTCCGGTTCTCTTCTGGCGGCAAGAGAAAAAAATGCTAATCACGAGGACGCAAAAAAGAAGGGAATTAAATCTTTGGTTGTAGAAAATAGATCACACAAGAACAAGAAACGAATGCCCGCTGAAAGAGTGAAGCGGTGATTAGAATGTAAGGCGCCAAAAACGAAGACGAGGACCTAGCAGCAGAAAGAGAGAGAGGAAGAGGAAAAGAAGAGAGGAACAGGAAGAAGCGTCGCCACAGCTTTAAGCTATGATATTCTCTTTAAAGGTCAGAAGAGATGAGAGGGAAGGGGAGAAGAGAAAAGGAGAAACCTTGCGGGAACGGACAGTGCCAGGAAGGACGGGGAAATCAGAAGAATTAAACAAGAGCAAGAAATTCTTCTTTAATTTGGTTGGTACACTACCTAGCCAACTTTGATAGCAAGCCCCCTCTCCTTCTCTTCTGCAGCAAGAAAAAAGAACGCACAGGCCCAGGTACGGGTTACATACAGGCCAAAAAGGGACAAGGATAGGAGGATGTATGCCCAAAAAAAGGCTACAAAAAGGCAAGGGACCGATGAGAAGATGGGGGTGTGCATGTCAAGAGCCTATTTGGTACTCTACACGCCCCCCCTCCGTCCCCTTTGATCGACCCTCTACTTCCCCCCTCCTTCTGTCTTGGCTTCTTTCTCTCCCCCTCCGCCTATGCTGTAGCCAAGCCTTTTGGTCTTTGCCTCTTGGGCCCTTTATTAGTATTCTCTCTACGATTATTTTTATTGTCCAGACCATCTCGGGTGCACAAATCTTAGCCAAGTTAGCCTTAGTTCGCATTGCTAGTTGTGATGCCCAGACTCCAACCATTTTATTTTGCATTTCCTGGTGCTGGAGAATCTACCTCATTTGGCGGGAGAACCTCCCATCCATCATGACTTTTATATACTTTTTTTTGCATACCCGAAATTAACAGAGGCCGTCCCTTGCGAACTTCGCTCTCACGCTTCTTTGTCTCCTGCCAGCTCATAGCCAAGTAATATAGGCTTGGCCAGGGATCTACTACGACGCTCACTTGCAAAGAAGGCTGCCTTCTAGCCCTTTGTTGAATTCTTCCCCCTGAGCAATATTTCCCCTCTACCACAATGCAGGACAAACCCCTCCCAAAACAACAACAATAACAATAACAACAACAAACAACCCTGCACCAAGGCCACAGAACATTTGACAGAGATCTCGGGTGGACAGGAGAGCCTTAACAAAATATAGCAAACATGAAGATCGTCAGCATGGCAAGTCAAACAACGTGATAGATGACTAGGAAGCCGGAAAATGGATACTTCTTCTTATCTTATTACTGATGACCATGCCCCATGGACTGAGGCATAATATAGTAATGCACAACAGAGCTAGCTCTAGAGGGGCAAATGACTCGAAAACAAAGTTCATCCGACTCTTACATCTTAGCCTTTTTTCTCGCTATACACCGCAAAGTTACAATTAACAGTATGCAGTACTACGGAGCAAAAGGAAGGAAATAGAACAGCACTACAACATGACACCGACGTTGCCCAGGGTCGAGTCACTTCGTGGCAACTACCCTTTACCTTCATGTGCCCTCCTGGCTGCTAGCAACTGCATCTTTCCGAGTCCTTCGACATCCAAGCCAGAAGCAACCTCGCTGTCCCTTCCATTTCGCCTCGGCGTTGCTCCTCCTTTCTTTCAATGTGGCAGTTGCGGTTGGATGAAAGAGGGGAGGCAAAAAATGTTTTCTCATAGTTAGATGAAAGCTCTCGCTCCTGCCTTGTTGCCCAGTTCTGTCTGACCTGTTCACAAGTTGGCTCCACCCGTGATGTCACCTCCGACCTTCAAGTCCCTGGCTCCTTCCTGTGTCCATCTCTTCGTTCTTCGTGTCTAACTTCCATTCTCTCTTATTTTCACAGGCCCACTTTACTTTAGTAATCCTATTAATTACACGCCCCATTTGATACACCTCCTTACTTTAGTTTGCCTCTTGTACCTGGACCAAAGCACGCTTATTAACACATCTTCTGCTTTTGTGAGACAAAAATCTTCCATGTTTATTTCCTTTTTCTGTCTCTTTTATCTTTGACCAATTCGCTTCTGTTTCAATTACAGCAAAGTCTTGATGACCTGTGAGTCCGCTTCTCTCTTTCATGTCAACCATGTTGTCAAGGTGGCCCTCTTTCTTCTCCCCTTGCCTCCCCTGCGCCCCTTGAAAAACATGTGCGCCTCTAGCTGAAGGAGAGCCCGGATTGTGCCTTGGCAGAGGAAGAAAAAAATGGCTGCAGTGGTCAGGGACAATGCATGCAAAGAAAAATAGTCTCGTAAAAGAAAATAGGCTTTGGCTGAAAAGCGGTGAGTGGCCATTCGATACTCACGATCTCAGCCAGCCTTGCAAGTCTTTTCCCTTTTCCCTTCTCCCTTCTTCTATTTCTCTTCACATGAAAGCTGACAGACCATAGACCGCAGCCAGGCCAGCCCTGCAAATTATCTCCCCAGAAATGTTGTCAGTTAAATTCAAGAAATGAGCTGCCAAACCCGCCGGAAAGACCACATTAATACCAGTGCTTTCTGCTTGCTATAGAACTACCATATTTTCTAGCCGAAGCTGTGGTCCTTGAGCAGAGGGTTATGTCATTTTCTTCTATTCAACGGTCTGTCTATACTATTTGCTACGTAGCGTACATCATACATAGCACAGACTTTTCCACATTGTGCGTGTGGAAAGCACAGTTTGCCAAGATCAAGTCGTCGGGATTCCAACCTGTTACTTCCCTTTTTTTCTTTTTCCTTTTTCTTTGGGGGAAGCTGAGTGAGGAGGTGAGAGAAGGAGAGAGAGCCAGAAACAAAAGACAAATTAACTTTAAACAACAGCACGCTTTCAGCTGCTGTCCCAAGGTTCTCTACTCCCGGTCTAACAGTCTTGCTTGCCGCCCTTTGTCCCTTTGTCCAACTCTACAAGTCCAGCCACAAGAATAAGAGCAAGATAAGACATGAGATCCCGTTCTGATCCGTCAAGGGAAATAGACGCTGCCGTCCCAGCCAACCAGTACCTTGACCAAGTGGATAACCTCCCGCCGTTTCTTTGCAAAAAGAAAATACATTGGCATCTTTTTCCTTATCCTTTTTTTTTTTCTTCCTCTTACCTACAAATAGTTACAGATAGTCCTTCTCTCCTCCAGGTCTCTCCTCTAGGATTGGTTATTTCTCCGCACCGCCATAATGTCAGCGGCAGTAGCGGGGCTCAAGAGGCCCATGGGCCTATAACAGAAAGATGTAGATGGGGCTAGACCCTCTCATCCCCCTCTTTGTCTTCTCTGTTTGGCCATGCCCTGCTGTAGAATATCACCTTCGTACTTCCTTTCCCAAGGCCTAGATCTTGGTCCTAGGTCTTGGACCCCCAAAGACCCTCAGGCAGATCTTCGCCGAAGTAGACTGCTTACAGCTAGGTTTCCCTTGAACTATAAGCCACCAAACCAAGCCCACCCAGTGCAGGGGCGTTTCAAACTGGCGGTGGTGGTTTTGCTGGCCAAATTTGATGTTGATCGTTTGCTGAGCTCAGCAAGAGGAGAAGCGAATATGCAGATATGTTATCAGCTCAGGTCAGGTCAAGCCAGATCAAGCAATTCAAGGCATTCAAGTGACTTGCAAAATAACCTTCTTTACCATGCCACGCAAACGTTAATTAGCTTTGTTCAAGTGTCTCTGTTTTCCTCCCTCCTCCCTCCTCCCTCCTCTCTTCACCCTTCTCCCTTCTCCCTCGCTTGTAATATTATATTATCTATCCCCCCTGACCACTATTTCCACACCCTGTCCTCCCTTCTCTCCATTCCCTTCTAGTCTTCTAGGTTTTTCCTGTGGTTGGTCCAACTAAGATCCTTGTTCCTGCAGCCCAAAGCAGGTCTACGCCTCAATAACGAGGTTAGCCAGGAACAACTAACGGATAGCATGAACAAGATGGAAGACAAGAAATTAACCCCAGCCGGTTTTGGACCCTACTTTACCCTAAGATGTGTCTAGACCCTACCCTATGTTACTTCCAATTTAACTGGTGTGATATTGGTCATAAGCTAGCTGGCCAGCATCAAATATAAGCGGAAGCTAAACTAATAATAAACTTTGGCATTTTCTCATCCACTCTCAAGGAAAACTCAGAGGCGGCTATTCTGCAACTAGTGCCTTCCGTAGTATCTTAAAAAAAAACAGCACCAAAACTGTGCCGCCGTAGATATGGCAAAAGCCTGAACGAAAGAAAGGCAAGGAAGGACTGGACTCTACCAGGAGAGAGGGATGTCTATATTTCTTGCTGTGCAATCAGTTACTCACATCGAAGTTCGAAGTCAAAAAGTGCCTCACAAGTTCCAAGTTTACAGCGTAGCATGCATACAATAAATGCTGTACACCTTCACAATTCCGCCCTAGGCTAGTTGTTATTGGCCACAGTGTTACCGCGGAGATTGAATGAATGTCAGTAGTGATTCGATGTTGCATGGGTACATGCTCAAATCAGGGCGTCTAGAAGCTAGCAGTAACAATCGAGAAGGAAGAAGAGATCTGGCGATATTTGTTTGTTGTTTGTTTGTTTGTTTTCCCTAGAGGCCGGCTGGGTAGACTTTTCTTCTTTTTTTCTTTCTTGTTCTAATCTAACTAGCTTGCCAACAAGAAGCTGAAGAAGGGGAAAAAAGAGGGCTATTGAATTAACTTAATCTCTGCTCATGGCGCCAATGTTTCATGTGGCTTGGCCTCTATATCACAACCTGTCTCTCTCTAGATCCCTAATTTTAGCCATGATTTTTTGCCCTTCTCGAAGAGTTGGTGACGATAAGAAGCTATTGCCGGCTTCGAAATAACAAGGCAGCGAGCGAGTGTATCTTGTTCTTAAACTGCATATCAAGCCAAGAGAAGCCAGAGAGAGAGAGAAAAAAAAGAATAAGATGGCAAGACTATTGCATTGCATATGTGACCCGAAAAGAAGCCGAGAACGCCAAGTCCTAACAGCTCGCCAAACCTCCTTGAAATTAGTCCAATAAAAAGAGAGAGGCAAAAAAACAAAGGCTCATCGTATTTGTGGTCATCCGCGTATATGTGAGAGAGTTCTAGCCCGACGTATATGCAGCGTATATTGCTTCTTGTTGTGACACAAGCTGCGGCGCAGAAGGGGAAAGACCGGGTTGTCGAATAACTTGGTAGCTAGATTAAACGGCAAGAACCCTATCGGCTTACATTGAAATCGCCGAACGATGTTCTAAAAAAAAAAAAGTCCATGTGGCCCAGCATGGCCTTTGCTTTCTTCCTTTCTTCCCTTTTTCTGTTTTCTGTCTAAATCTGGGGTGTTCGTACGGAGTAAGGCAGGGACAGCATGAATAGCTGACTTGGGTCAACAAGTTTGCAAGCGCTGCTCCGGTTATGGCAGGCTCAGCTGGCATGGTAGGAATGCTAGCCCTTGATGTGAGCAGGCAAACTGCTTTTCATGTTGTGATTGTAGTGCTATTTTTACGCACTCGGGACATGTACTTGGACATGCATTTGGACGCTCATAAAACCTGTATTCCATTTATTGACTACCTGGAAGTCGCCATTGTACGTACACACCAGGCCCGCATACCCTAAGTTACAGGCCTGACAAGACGCCCTGGATCTCTGCACTGCCGGAGTCGTCTCTGCGTTGCACAAAAGCTTTGAAGTCTGTCTTGGTCAGTCTTTTACCCAAGCCAGGTGGTCCCGCTGTCAGGGTGCGGGCCTTCTCCCGTAGTGCCTCGGGCCCGACAATGAATAGCGACCCAACCTCAGATAACATCTCCACCACCATCTCTACATCTCGTGTTAGTGCCCATGTTTTGATTGTGCCCATGTACTTTGCAATGTCCTGCGTAATCATCAAACCGCCAGTAGCGTTGACCTGGAACTTCTTAAAGTGCTCGAACAGCAAGCGGCACACCGCCATGGCCGCCTCACATGAGAAATGCTCAAGATTAGAGCCATCAACTGCCTTCTCGGCGCTGCTCGAAACACGCGAGAGGAATGTACAAATGACTTGACAAGCCTGAGTTTGCAGCGAGTCAAGATCGTCACCATCACGCGGGCGGAAGTCGAGCTTTTTCTGCGTGTTAAGAGCCTTAGAGACATAGTTTGTAACAACATCAACAGTGGTTTTCAGCACGCCATTGGCCTTTTTCTCTAGAGCATTGAGACTGGTACGCTTTTGTGCCTCCATGTTCCGCCTCATTGTGGCATTGCCGTCGGCTAGGCGGATCAATACTGTTGATATAAAACGGTCCATCATGGAAGTGATGGTAATAGCTGGCCGTAGATTTGTTAGATAGGCCATGTCTGGCTCTGTTTTGCTATTTTCTAGAGATGTCGCGTGATCAGCAGCCGCATCGAGGGACGTCTCAATATACACCCGTCCCATGCTGGTGAGCAGTAGGTTCATTAGGATATTGGCATCCTTGGGTGTATCACTGACTGATCCAAGCTCCAGGGCACGACGCACACTTTCAGCAAGCCAAGTCAGCATGCGCTTAGCGTACTCGACGCTCAATACACCATCTTCCTCCAAAAGCTCGACGTCGTTCTTGTTGACTTCGGTAATACCGGCAACGCGAAGCATCATAGCCTTCTGCGTGGCCGTTAAGTCCGAAGACTCCAAACGCTCGAGGTAGGCATCTTTAGCAGATGCAATGATTTGTGTGCCCTGCTGGGCTAGAGTGGCCATGAAACCAGTTGGCCGTTTCTGCCGACGGGAGTGGTAGGTGGTGTATTTGAAGAGCAGTGAGTTGTATAGTTCTTCGAGACTTTTGCGCTCGCGTTCAATGTAACCGTTGCCCATAAGGTATGGTACACACAGCTCCTCAATCTGCTGGTCTAGTGTTGCTGCAACTTGGGCTGAGCACGGCTCCGGATGTTCAGTGAGGCCATGTTGCTTAAGATCGTCGATTAGCGTATTGAGGTATGTCCGCGACGAATGCAGAACACGAAGAAATGCAAGAGAGGAGATACTCGTAGCTTTGTCCAAGACAAGCTCCAGGCGAAGTTGGATGGACTGTTGAAACACCCTCTGGATAAACTTGATGAGAACAGTCTCGTAGTATGGAAAGGCGCGCTTTATGATGAACGACTCCTCCTGCATTACAATGCGAACCTCGTCTAGTAGAGACTGTAGACTGGGTTCAACGCTTGGCGGCTCGGCGTCTGGGTCGGCTACTTTGTCCCATGAATCACTGTCAGCCGTCACCTCGTCGCCCATGAGTTGGTCGCGGTCAATGAAAAACTGGTGTTGGTTGACGAAGATAGCAATCACCGAAGCACCGTCATTGAAATCCTTGAGAACCTTGGCACATTCGCGCATGTCGTCAAAGTTCTGCCGACGGTAGCTGTTGTTGAACTGTGTGAGGAGCTCTTGTTCTAGTCCCTCAGAGAACTTTTCCAGAACTTCACGTGTGTTGTGTCGGACATTGGATACGCCAGGGCCCCCGGGCATTGAGCCATTGAGAAGAGCGTTCGCCCTGGACCCAGAGGAGCTCCATGACGCCGGGTCTAGCCGTTGACTAATGCGCATTAGCTGTTTGGCTATGACAGCACAGCGAATCTTGTTATCGGAGCCTCCATGACGTTGCATGCCTTGTAGGGATATCAGAGACCCGGTCTCGCTAACTTCCTGCCAGCACTGGATGAGAAATATGGCGTCCTTTGCTCGTCGTCGTTTGCGATCAAGCTCCTCTAGCCTCTCGCCGATTTGAACGGCAACGATTCCACCCGTATCTGACGCATTGGTACCAGCCCCACTGGGGTTCCCTCCACTCCCATTTGAATTGATATCTAGAGCTTCAAAGGTTTCGATGGACTGGTCGAGTTTATGGCCAAGGGTGTCGAGTGTCTGATCGTGTTGGATTTCAGCGCGACGCACTTGGGATAGTAATTCTGACTCGCGGTCTTGAAGGGTGCCGGTAAGATCTTCTAACTGAGAGACAGCATCTACAAGTTGGCTATGTTAGCAACAAGGGGTGCGGGAGTAACCAGTCATCGACTTACTCTCGAATGTACGGATCAACGGTTTGGGGTCAAAGGAAGACTGGCGGGTTGGCTGGGCACCACCAGATCCGCGGTTTGCTGGTGCTGCGCTGTCGGCAAGGTCGTCTATAAAATCGCGAACAATAAAGTCTTTGCTAGAGAAGTCGTCAAGGGAGAAGCTGGGGCCCTTGGGAAACAAGCTTTTGGTACCAGGACCACCTGGTCGGTCTACAGCCATGGGGAATTAGGTGTTACGGAGGTTCTAGAGACAGCAGGTTTGACCGGCAGGGAGACTTGGAGCTTGAAAATTAGGAGGCTGTGAGCCCAAGGATGTCGAGGCGCACTGCCTAGCAGGCCGGCTGATGATGTTAAGTGGGGGGAGGGGAGAGGGGAGAGGGGAGAGGGGAGAGGAGCCTTCGGAGCTTAAAATGCGGTGTTGGCTGACGGGATCACATGCGGATATTGAGAGGAGCTTGCTTATGGTCTCTGGAGATGATGGTCGACGGGCTATAAATGCGGTATGTAAAGACGGGCAAATAAAAAAGCCTGGCGTAAATCGGGCCTCTCTCTGATCATTTGATTAATTCTGCTAATTAAGCTGTTGCGATATGGTTTGTAGTTTCCAGATAGTTACTCCTGGGCTTGGGTAGTCAGCCGCCAGAACAATCACGCCAGCTGGCAGTAGCTTCGCCAGTTTCTACAGTTGCCAAGAGCAAGTTTAGGGCCTTGTCAACAAGGAAATTGGCTTTTAATCATCAACAAGCTATCAACTTGGGTTCTCTTCACTACCTCTTCTCATTCACAATAAGAACCACCAGATCGATTGATTGTCAGTTAATGCTCACTCAATAGCTTCGAAAATATACTGTCGTTCCACACAATCAGAGGCACCCGCAATAACGCTATCACAACTTCAAAGCCTCAGGTCTGTTGCTAGCACTGCCATCTTGGCTTACGCAAGATACAGCTGGCAGCTTTTCTTGTCTGCCTTTGGGTCCTTCTAGTTAGTGTCTGCCTATCCATTGTGCCTCTCTGTCAAGGTCTACTGATATCTTTGGGGTTCTCCTTTGGATTTTCGCTCCGCTTCAATCTTCAATCTTCCTTCTTCTCTTTCTTTTTTCCCCTTCTTTTCTTGACCCGCAAACTTTTTCTTGCACGACACGCACTGCATATAAACAGCGGAATCAATCTTCGACGTTGTCAGTCGACGTCATACATACACATACTCATACACGGACACGCATCTGGTACAGCGTGTATCTAGCTTGACAGCCATGCCTATTAGTCTTAGGGAGCGGCAGACATATCGCGAAGATGCAACCAGAAACCACATGCTGTTGACCGACGAGCAACGGAAGGCGCTAGTAATGGTTAGTCTCTTGCATTAACCCGTTGTTTACACATCTTGCCCCCACCACCACCCTTCAAACCCACCCTTTCAAAAGTCTTTTCTAACCACGATCTCTCTTTTTTTATAGCGTCATCTCCCTGACGTCGATGGCGATGATGGAAACCCATGGGCTAAGGGCCGTGCAAACGCACCGCGTTTTGGCCTGCGTCGCTTCTTGCGTCGGCAGCTTCACTTTTTGATCTTCACGCTTATGCACTCGATATTCTCGCTGTACCTACGTCTGCGCCAGATCTGGCACATTGTAGCCTACCGTACCTTGTCGATCTTGTTTTACCACCATCGTACACCAGCTCTGATTGAGCGTGATATAAAGCCGTTGGCCAAGAAGCCTAAGCATCTTAGTGCTATCCTTAAAATGGAACATATAGGACGTGCTACTGATTTGGAGCGTTTGATCAATGATGCGTCTGACTTAGCTGTATGGACGGCGTGTGCTGGAATTCCTTTGCTGTCTATCTACGAGCGTACTGGTATGTTGGCACACACAAATTTGATTAAAGCGATCCGAAAAGAAATACATAACGAATCTAACTGGTGATCTATAGGAGTCCTCAAGGGCTATATGCCTCAGCTGCACCGTGCTATTCTTCAAAAGTTCGACACTTACTATGGCGTTGACTACCCCGCCCTAACTGTCAACGCCCCGCACTTGGAGTCCATTTCTTCTCCTGGTACTGGCCTTTACACGCAACGTCTTGGTAATTCCCTTACTCTTCTCCTTGTCTCGGAGGAGGATGGTCGTGATTCCATTGTTGATCTGACCAAGACCCTGGCCGACATGTGCCAAAAGGGCAAAATTTCACCTGCTGATATAAACATTGAGCTTTTGGATGCTGAGCTGTCCGAGGGAATTATGAGCGAGCCTGATTTGCTGCTGATTTTCTCGCCGTACATTGAGCTTGCTGGTTACCCTCCGTGGCAGATTCGTCTGTCGGAGATGTTCTGCTTGGAGGACAACTCTGGTGTGGGATACCAGGTGTTCCTGCGCGGCTTGCGCGGCTTTGCAAGCGCCGAACAACGCAAGGGCAAATAAAAGCTCCCTTTTTTTGAGATTGCCTTCTCGTAAGGCAAACAGAATTGCAGGCGTTTATGCAAACCGGGTTTCATTGTATTCTTTTGTTCTTATGAAGGTGTCTGGTATAGTTTGATGGCGTTTTTCATTTGCCTTTCATTCTTTTTTCTATGTGCATTTCATCATAGTGTTTATTCCCTTAGCATCGTTTTTTCTTTCTTTCTAGGTTATCCCCCAAATTGAACTTATACTATTCTTATATTAACGCAGAGTGACGCGACTTGATGCCGTGAACGTGTCACAAGGCTGCCAGAATCCCAAGCAAAGGAGCCCCTCTTCGGAATTTTTCTCAGCCTTGTCCTACACCTCGGAGCCTCCACATAAAGACTTGGGACGTCAATTAAAATCCCTGCAACAACACTTGGACACTCTAAACACCAAAAAGCAAAACTTTATCTGTTCGCACTATGACGGTGAGTCCGACCTATTTCCAAGGGTTGTTACTTTCTTCAGCGGCTTGTATCTATAGCCATCGGCCCAATTTCATTTCCCTCTCCCAATGCGATCTCCTCATCGCCGTATCAACAGTCCCATGAAGAGATCGATCGACTACGAACAACCACCCTCTCCAAACACAGTTAAGAGAAGACTGACCAAAGCGTTGCACGCCCTCAAGGACCAAGACCAAGAAGCTGCCATGCTGCCCCTCCGGGCACCTCTGGCACGGGCCATGAAAACGCTTGATAAGAGCCTGTTCTCCAAGACGTTCAACATCTCGGCTGCTACCATCAAGGACAACAAGACTATTTCCAAGTACCGCAAGCTGATGGAGAAGAATAACGAACTGCTTGCGCTCGAGCGGCTTTCGCCTATTGCAGCAGATCCTCGACCTGAAGCTGCACAAAAGGGCGGCAAGTGTCTGTTGCTTAAGCCGAGTGTAAAACCTGAAGGTGTGTATAGCAACGTGCTGTATAGAAGCAAGGTGATTGACTCACAGTACGCTTGGCTGACAAGAAATAGACGCTTCAACGTATGGTGCCGTGTTAACCGAGGGTGTCAAGGCGGATGAGCTCTGTGTGATTCCATATGAGTTGAAACTAGAATACGACTACTGGAGTTACCGTACGTTATTGTCTGCAGTCTCTTTTGGCGCTTGTGACACTTTTGCATGCTAACTCAGATCTAAGTTGACGTTATTTCTTCCATAATACCAGAGGATCTCCATGACGAGATCCCCACGGGCTACAACTCTGTCGGCCAAGTTGGTTAGTCCCCTACGATATGCTCCCTGGAGAAACAAACGCTACATTCTAACATCACCTGCACAATAGTGCATCTTAATCTACGTGAGCGATATCTACCATACAAATCTGTAATCGCGCAAGTCATTGCTGAGAAGAACAGCGGCGTGCGTACCGTCATCAACAAGGTTGACAACGTTGGTGCTGAGTCTCAGTTCCGCACATTTGCCTACGAAGTGCTCCGTGGCCCGGATGATCTCAATGTTGAAGTCCACGAGAACGGCTGCGTCTTTGCCTTTGACTACGCCAAAGTGTATTGGAACAGCAAGCTAGAGACGGAACACACCCGTTTGATTAACATGTTCCAGCCAGGCGAGGTGGTCGCCGATGTTATGGCAGGTATTGGGCCTTTTGCCGTCCCGGCGGGTAAAAAGGGCGTCTTTGTATGGGCTAATGATTTTAACCCCGAAAGCTACAAATACATGGAGCTAGCCGTCAAGAAGAACAAGGTATGTTATCTCTCTACAAGACAGCCTTATAGGCGACCGCACTGAAAACTGGGGCGTTGCCATTGTTAACTGCATGATCCGTACAGGTTGGCGAATTTGTGCGTCCCTTCAATCAAGACGGTCGTGAATTCATCCACTTTGCCGCCTCTTCTGTTATCGAAGCCTCCCGTGCTGGCGCTGTAGCCACCGTTGCGACCAAGCAATCACGCTCTGACCGGCAAGCCGGCAAGCAAGCGCCCCCCGCGCGCACTGTGCCTGTTCCACCGGTCGTCAACCACTTTGTCATGAACCTGCCTGCATCAGCCACTACGTTTTTGCATCATTTCCGCGGAATTTATGCCGGCCATGAGGCCGTCTTTGCTGACGGTGCGCAACAGATGCCCATAGTCCATGTGCACTGCTTTGCGGTCAAGGGTGACGAGTCAGCAGCATATGCGGATATTGTCGAGAGAATTAGAGAGGAGATTGGCGTCACACTAGCAGTGGGCGACGGAACGGTAGAAGGTCAAGTACAGATTCACGATGTGCGCGATGTGGCGCCGAAAAAGAGCATGTTCTGTGCCAGCTTCCGCCTACCTAGATCGGTGGCATTTGAAAAGGTGTAGGTACATCCTGGAAGGGGTGGATGAGTGGGTGGCTGCATATAAAAGGGATATAAAAATGGTAATAGACTTTCTACAGCTCTGCGCATCTCCATGCATAAGGAAGGAAGATATGGGAAAACAGGTTAGTATCCTGTTTGACAGTGTATATATAGCTATAACACGGCAGTTAAGAATGATTGTTAGTGGCAGACACGGGGACTGTCTAGAGTATGGTGCTAAAAGTCAAGAGGCCGTTTATTTGTCTGTCTGTCTGTCTGTCTTTACTCTCCTCCAGCCTATCCGTTGGCCTCCACCTCTCCACTTCTCTTGCATGTCATGTGAAGAAAAAAGAGTTGGTCAAGTCGCCGGGCTGCATCTTTACATTCGCGGACTGTGTGTTGCACTGCCTTGTGTTTGCAGCGTGCATCTGGTGACCCTGATGAAAATAGCCGTGTGCAGATGGGTAGCTGTATGCTGTATGCGGTGTTATCCAACGACATGGCACAAGACAGTGTCTCCTGTCTTCCTTAGGTCTATTTTTTTTTACGAGCTTTCAATCACGAAGTTGGCAAGACAGTAAGTGTGAAAGGAAGCAAAAAGGAAAAGAAAAAAAAAAGCCCCGAGAGAAAACGAATACCATGATTCCTTATTCTCTTTGGCCGGCTATAGTATTACCACCGCCTTTTTCACTCTTATCCCCATGCCCCCTCCCCCTCCCCCCCCCCCTCCCCCCATGATTCACCATCTATTATTTGTTTTTATTAGCCCGGAAATGCAGCTGGTGTCCGTTAGAAGGCAACATATGCAGAGGTGGCCTCCGCCTTGTGTGCCGTGCTGTCTGATCTTGCTGCGGTCTCTCTTTGGCCTTGTTTTGCTTACTGTGGAAGTAGCGGTGAAGCTTCTTAGCTAGTTGAGCTTGGAGCTAGCAGCGATCTTTTCTTTAGCTGTCATGGGGCCAGAAACGAGGAATATTCAAATCAAAAGTGGGGGATTGGGGGCAATTAAGGAGAGGTGAGGGGGAGAGGAGATAAAAGTGGAAGACAGAAAAGAGTCTAGGTGATGGGAAAAGTGTAAGCGAGGTTTGTTGACCAACAAAGGTGTTTGATGAGGGAGTAGGCAAATGTACATAGGGTTCTCCTTAGGGTTTGTTTGTCACGATGCTAAGTGCTTGAACGGGCGATGGGGGGGGGGGGGGCTCCTGTGAAATAATGGGAAAACAAACGCTAGATATAAGAGCCGCAATTACACTTTCCCCTTCATCCTCGCCCTTTTTTTTTTCGGGGGTGTGTAGATTGTGTTGTGCATAATAGCCGACACCTCCTATACTATAAGTTCCCTCTAAACACCAGATCGAGGATCGTGAACTTTTAGGGGAAGAAGACCTTGCAGCAAGGCTCTGAGTGTGTGCAGCAAGCAGAATGCAGGTACAGCGACCCCTGACTATTTATCAGAAGGAGAGATGAGCAGAAGCTGTCCCACGTATTTGCAAGCTAAACCCATAACACGAAGATAAGCAAAAAGGAGGATAAGGGAAGCATTGGCCTCGTTTCCAGACCGGACTTTCTTGACCAGACACGGCCATCTGCTAGTCGGTTGACTCTTCTCTCTGTCTTTGCTGTTTGCAGCTCTAATATCGTGATTAATTCAAGTTGGAGGTAAAAGGAAAGGGCAATCAAATGTTTCTGGATTGTCCCAATATTCAACATTACCTAGCTAGCCATCCATCTCTCTCTCCTCTCCTTTTTCCCCCAGACTTGCATGCCAGATTCGGTCGCGATTTGAAACAAAAAAGCAAACCCCAGGCAGCCCAAGGGGAGGCACGGAGAAAATGCTGTCGAGACGTAGAGAAAAGCCAACCATACAGAGCCAAGGGCAGACGTACTGACGGACTGACTGGAGATTCAGAGACATGTGAGAGAAGAGGGGAAGGAAATCAGGGGAAATCAGCGTGCCATCCCCGATTCAGCCAGTCTTTCTCCTTGGATTTTTTTCTTTAGGACATTTCGTCTCGTGGGTCGTCTTGGCTATGTGCCTATAAGCCCTCATCTTTGACATTCCGGTTGGGTTCAATTCAATGTCTCACTCGACACCACTTCACGTTGTTCTCAACTAGAACATGTACTGATACCTACATGCATGGGTAAGCCTTCCGGACCGGGGCCTTGCTGACTTTCTTTCGGTTCTTGTAAAAGAACGAAGGAAACAGCAGCCGAAAGAAAAAGAAAAAAAGCCACATCGACGTACTGTTGCTCGTCGTTGTTGCCGTCGTCATACCTCAACCGAATGAAACATGGCATTCTCGCGGCCACATGACCATCAGTTCAGAGACAGGTCTTGTATAACTGGCTGGACGCACAACAGGTACAAGATGAGCAAAGTAGCACAAGTGCAGGCTAGAAAGAGATTTGCTGCAGTACTAAATCTGGCCATTATGTAAGGCCAAATTGCGTGTTGCTTAATTTTGGCACCGTTCTTAGCTGAGCCTCGCCGTCAAATCGGTCCGGTTAAGAAGACAACACGGGAGGAGCAACGCCCAAAAGAAAAGCCAGTCTTAGAAAGGGGGTTCAGAGGTTCTAGATGGGCCTGTCTCGTGTTAATATATTCCGTCGTCTTTTTTTTTCTTTTTTTTTTAAAAAAAAAGAATTCTATTTACTGTTTATATTTTTGTGCTTGTCTTGAAGCATTAAACTGGAGATGAAAAAATAACTGAGCATCAGAGGAGAAGAAACGCCAGTACGACAGAAACCCGACCCGTCTCCTCCGTCTCTCTGTCCGTGTGAGTGAGTGCCCTAATTTGGTCTGCTGGCTGCTCATCTCATGGGACCTTTGTTTGCGCTGTCCGCTGCGACAAGTCATAAAACAACAGTTACTTAGCTTTCACGCTGTAAAAAGATAGTGATGGACTGTAGCGGTCACCGTAGCATCAGCATTGTTGCCCTTGTGGTGGTGGATGGTTGTTTAGTATTCTAACCCTAAGCGGATATACCCCTCTCTTGTCCTCTCTGTAGATATTTCAAAGAGCCAATAAGCTCCTTCTATTAAATAGGGATATCGGTCTCAGTTAGCCATTTTTCATTGAGTGGTTTTTTTTTTTTTTTTTTTTTAAAATTCTTACTCTGCGTTGTCCTTTTACGGCCGTGTGATTAATGTTGAACATACCCCTCCCGTAAGCCTCGCCTTCGAAGAAGACTGTTAGACGTATGGCCTAGAGGTTTTTGGAGAGCATAGAGAAGAACCTGGACGGAAGGCGAAAATGAATTTTTTTCTCCTTCTTCGTTGTGGTAAAGAGGAAGAGGAGAGGAGGAGATCGACAGCGCAGCAGCTTCTTCAAGAATGCCCGATCAAACACAGCGACCAGAGGAGAGGCACAAGAGAGCTAAGCTAGGTGTAATGGCTGTCACTGTTATACTAGATCGGATTCTGTACACACACGGTGCAGGGCCGTGCGAGATGAAGCATAGCATTTTCTTGCTCTCCTAGCAATGGCGAAGCAACCGACACCTCCAAGTTATTTCGCTTTGCATTGGTGCGTATAAGTTGGCTGGATCTCCGAAAAAAAAAAAAAAAAAAACAGGTCGAGAGTTTGAGGCCCGAGGCTCAAGGTTCAAGGTCCAAGGCTGGAGGGTCAGAGTATGCGTGTAGAAGGGAGAGAGGAAGACCAGGAGTTCTCATTTGCGCACCGAGCTATATGGGACGAATAGAAGAGAAAATCAGCAGAGATTCAGATGGGGGAGGGGGGGTGTGAGAGGAGAGAGGACGAGCAACAAGCGCAAATACAAGACGAGCTAGAGAAAAGCCCGGCGCTATAGTCCCAATAGCTATAGGGATGGCTGGGTCTGAATTGCAGAGTCTTCTAGTTTGTTAATGCATTTGGGGAGAAGGCTGCCAGGGGTTGCTTGCTGTGCGGATGCAGGCTTTGGAGACGAAGGGAATAAAAGCTAGGGAAAAAATCGAGCGAAAGAAAGCATAAGCAGCGACCTCTTTGGTCTTGGGGGGCCAAGCAAATACAGGTGCGTGATAGGAGGACAGTGGGCGAATGACCTGTACTGGGTTGATAGTACATGTGAGATATATGCGCTAGGGTAGGCTAGCAGGCTAAAATAGGCTAGAGGGTAGGCTTGGAATGTTGGTTTTAGTGCCGTTGCTGTAGTGGGTGTAGTGGGTAGCTGTCCTGAAAAAAAGAGACAAAGAAAGATACGGCAATATTTTTCAGCATATTTTGTCGTGTTTCATATTACAGGACTTGTCTGCATGTTCTCTCCTTTTGTCTTGATTGCTTCTCTTTTGTTTTTTTCTTGCTCTCTTCTTTTTCCTTTTTTGTAAGTGAAAAAGGTCACCCGACATGCAAATATCACACACAACAAGCACCGCACGCACATAATAAGAGCGTTGTATAAGAGAAAACAAGACAGGGATACAAGACTCCCCACGTTTGCGCTTGCACCCCCCCCCCCCCACGAACCTGTCACCGCTTTTGTGGAGGGTGTGATATTGTTAAAGTATTTGGAAATGTGCAGCGCATGGTTTTGGGAGTAGGCAAGCAGATGAAGTGGCATTTTACTGTCTCTTGTCGGGCTGGGCGTTCTTGAACCGCTGTGGGAACAGGTCAGTGGTAGGCGGATTATTGGTGGGATTGTGAGCTGTCGCAACTAGGAGCAGCTTTAGGTGAGGCTCTTGTCGGCTTGGATGATCAGGAAAGAGGGAGACCGGAAGAAGAAGCGGAAGAGGTGGTGGCAGAGATGGCATTGGTGATGCTGACTTATGTAGTGGTGTAATGGCTTTTTTTCCTGGTCGCAAGCCCCCACGTCTCTTTCGCTTCTTCCACCCCCCCCTTCCCACTCACACTCGCAATGTCTGTCCTATCACAGTTTCTTTTATTTTGGTGTGGTGTATTTGCTCGCTGATAGAGGTCTTCGGCGAGCGAGCTTGTCCATTTGATATCGGCTCGACTCTTGACTTTGCATTCTCTTTATCCTCGCGGGATTTTTCCTCTTTGTTTTCCGTGTCTCTTTGATGCTTGATTCTGGCAAGCAGCACATCCTTGTTGGACGATTGAATCTTGAATTGAGTTAGCTGTCCGTCTGTCTTCTACTCCGCGTGTCTTGCGTCTTGCGATGTGTGTTATGCGTTGTGTGTTATGCGTTGTGTGCTGTGTCCGGTGTCCTGTCCTGTTTTCTGTGTCTGTATCCAGTGCCCCGTATCCTGTGTCGCGTGTTTTGTGTCTTGTTTCTTGTGTCTTGTATCTTGGTTTTTCTTGTTCGGACCCTCAAAGTATTCTAGGCTCTTCACTATCTGGCCCAGGCCCCCACTATAGAAGCCGCCCCTTCTCTTGCTGGCCTTTGGCATTTACTCCAAGGCCCTCCTCTCTTTAACATCATTGTCTCAAGCTTGAACCCCTGCTCATCTCCTGGCACAACCCTCCCCCCCCCCCCATCTCGACCTTGACCGCGACAGGCACAGCACAGAACACCACAAGAAGAAAAGCTTCAACCAGCTAGCAGCCCATGGTTAGCCGGTTCTAAAATTCGGCCCAATCTACAGTTTTGCCATACCCAGGAAATAGCGTGGGAGAGAGTGGGAGAGAGTGGGATAATACTAGCAGACTTTCAGCAATAGATTACCAAGTTGCATCCAATCCAGCCATCCAGCCATCCGTCCATCCATCTTGTCGTCTTGTCCTGTCTCTCAGATAGAACTGCGTCTAGATCATCTTTCATCTTGTCTTCCACCAATCCTTTTGGCGTCTGCTTCTGGCTGTATTCTTGGTCTGTGCCAAAGACTAAAGTCTTGCCTTCCCATCGGTTCTTTTTCTCTTCTCTTCCTCCCTTTCCCCTTCCTACTGCTCTTCCTTCCTCGCTCTTAAGGATTATCCGATAATATTTTGACCTTAACGTTCTTCTGTTCTACTTTGCCGCTGCCTTCATATTGCCACGGACCGCTAGATACAAGTACAGCTCGAACACGGGCTTTTCTTTCTCCTCTTCGTCTTTGTCAAGAACAAATCCGCTAGTCATCTGCAAAATTGCCACGCCGAGATATAACCTGCAGCAAAAAAGGACCACAGCCTTGATTATCCATCTTATTATTCTGCTCTCTCTCACCTCGCCTTCTCTCTTCTCTTCCATCTCTTCATGTCCGTGTTCCACGTCCTTCGACTCCCACTCCGTATCAGCTATCCGAATACATGGCCGCTTTAAGCTCCCTAACATCGTTGCTGTCCCGAGCCACCTGAGGCACCACTCGACATCACACAAAGCGATAATTATCTTATTTGATCAAGTGTCTGGAACCTTGAAAATCAATTTTCCTAAAGGAAAAAGAGAGAAAAGGAAAAAAAAAAAAAAAAAAAAAAAAAAAAAAAAAAAAAAAAAATGGGGGG
>JAXHKN010000035.1:0-85297 GCA_038407165.1 Ceratocystis variospora | reverse complement strand
GGGCTGGGATGTGGGTGGGGGGTGGGGTGGGTGGGCGTGTGGCTGGGGTGTGCGTTGGGGTCTCCGTGTCATTTGAGGGCCTACAGATACAGACGCTTGATGTCACGCCTTTCGAGGCTACCTTGCCAAGAAGCTTCCCTCGTCTTTCTCATTTTACATGTAAACAATATTCTCCAAAAACTCATATCAAACTCTAAACCTGCCAAATCCCCCCGGCACGTTGAAAGGCAGCAGCATATTTTCTTTTCCAGTCCTTCCTCTTTCTGCTCTCCAAGAAACACAGCCACTGGAAAAAGAGGCGGATATGGATATATTTCCTCCCCGTAATTTCCGGACATTTATCAAGACAAAGAAATGCTGAGCAAAGGCGCCTTAATTGATACAAGTAAGATAGGACAGGCGGCAAAAGAAACAGGGTCTCCTTTGAACTGGAAAGTGCCATTACAGCAATAATTGAAAAGCATGGTCTCATCCTTCCCTCCTTCTCTGCCATTGCTATACATACCTGCATCGTGAGGTTGTCTTTGTCCTGATCCATCATCTAAATACCACGCGATTGTAGTCTGCCTCCAAGTACGCCTTTTAATCTGCTAGCCTTCTCCCGGTGTTCCCATAAATTTAACGGGCAGTCAAAGTATATTATTCCCTGAAGATCCGAGATCTAACTCTGAGCCCTGGTGTGGTGCCGCAACGCTTGGGCCTTCATTGATAGGGCACTAGCTGAGCAGACTATTGTTGACAAGGTTGGAGTTGAACGAAATCTAAATAAGGGGAATCCTAGATACATTATTTGGTGAGTTTGAAACAGCCAGTCCAAATGCCAGGGAAGATGAGCCAAAGTAGGAGGGCATTTCCTAGGCGGCATGCGGAAGGAAAGTCAGTGTGTAGTGAGCTTACACCAAGTGTATAGGAGTGTTCTAGAATGGCCATCGAAACAGATGACAAAGAAGTAAGAGGAGGGGGCACAGCCTTTCCCGCCTTACACAGCTTAGAGTCTATGCATATGTAGCATGCAGCCCAATATAGAAGGGAAACATGCGGCATGGAAGAAGTATGTACCCGAGATGGAGCATTACGGCGAGTTGCTCTTCCGCTAGAGAAACTCACATTTAAAGATATTCAAAATCTAAGATATAATTACCTTCCAAGTATACCAGTGATACCAATGAAAAAGACTTCAAAATAAAGGGAATAAAAAATAGACAACAAAATGCGTGTATGGGTTGTAGAGTTTGTGTATAGTAAAACGCATCATGTGAATAAACCCATAGAAAGGAAAAAGAAGAATAATGTAAAAGAAAAAGAAAAAAACAAAAACAAAAACAATCCCAAAAAAAACAATCCCACCTCATCTATACATACAATTGACCAATAGCGCCAGTAAGTAAACAAAGCAACAGGAAACTTAGCCCAGAAAAGAACAAAAATGCAGCAAGCATAAGAAAGAAGAAAATCAATACAGCGAAGCACCCAAAGTCTATAATCCTGCAACATGCATATGCCGTATGGGTTGTGTGTCGTAGAAGGGGCTGTTGGCACGGGTTTTGCCACACCATTCGCCCCTCTGGATATTAATATGTATATGGCAAATTCAAAAATAAAAAGAAAACAACAAAAAAGCCCTAGCAGTAAAGCTTCATAGCCCACATTAGGCAGATAAGTTGTAAAAAGAAAAGGCTAGAAGAAAAGGCAAAAGACTGAAATCAAAAACACCAAGAACCGCAGAAACGCCAGCCCGAATAGGCAAAAAGAGAGAATATGGCTAAAGTACCATGTGAAAAAAAAAGGCCGCGAGTCTTAGTTGTGGTTATCGTTGTGACGCCGGCGGCCCAGCATCGATAGGGCATTAGACGACTGCGTACGAGGCGGCATCGGAGAGCCCGAGTATGAGTGGTTCCTAAGATGCAAAGTATGCAGTTGTGTGAATGATGTTGTACGTGACGGATGACTAGATGTCGTACGGCTGCCCGGCATACTGGCATGCAGGCGGCTAGTAGACTCGGGGATCGTGAAGAGCGAATCATAGTGGAGCTCAGCAGTAGGAGTTGATGGCGCGCTTAGGACTGTCTGGTAGTCAGGGAGAACCATGCCACCAGTGTATGAGTAAGACCGGGCAGGAGTCTTGACTGCTGTTTCGTAGCTGGGAACTTGGCTCAGCATAGCCAGCTCAGGATCAAAGTCGGGAGTCTGGCAGCCGGAAGCGGGGTCACCGTCTGTACTATGGGCATTACTGTGACCATTGCTATGGGCATTACTATGGCTTTGTGAGCGAGATGTGTGTATGCCAGCCGCAGCAGCAAGGGAGGCCAATGATGAGCTCGATGTGTTGCGGCGGTTAGCCATAGAGACCTCCTGCAAACGAGACGTCAAAGCAGCTGCCAAAACACCGTGGCGGGTAGTAGCTGGGGTTGTAGGCTGGCTCTGAGAAGTGGCAATAGTAGCGGCAGCGGCAGCAGGGGCAGCAGCGGCAGCAGGGGCAGCAGGGGCAACAGCAGGGGCAGAAGGAGCAGCCACGACAATTGATGGGCTGGCTCCAGAGCTGACAGCACCGGGGTGGAAGTAACCGTGGAGATCCTCGTTGGAGCCAATACGAGACTGGCTGTAAAACTGGGGGCTGCTAACACCGCTCTGAGCTACAGGAGTGGTAACAGCAGTAGTGTTATCTGCATCTTCGTAGATTTGGTCGAGGATGTGGTCTCCGTAGCCGGGTGGGGCAGCGTTGGCATTGATATCTTCTTCAATGCTGTCAACTACACCTTCAGATTGGCTGACAAGATTCCCTTGTTCGTCCATGGGAAGACTGGGGGAAATGAAAATAGATACTGGGAGTGTGGCACGAAGCTCAGAAATATGGCCATCGGGATTCTTTAGAGACACAGTGAGCTTCATCTTGTGTCTGATTTTGATGCCATGGTGGTGGAGATCCTGTACACACTGGCGGAGCTTTTTGGGCAAAGGCAGTTTCTTCTCAACGAACCAGCCCTCCTGGCCAGTTCCTTCGATGGTATCGCGCCAATGAGCCTCGTGAGTAACGGGAAACTTCCAAGTTTCAGCGCAACGCTCAGTCTTATACTCTTTTTTGCCATTGGGGCTGGCAGAAACAGAAATAGAGCATTCACGAATCTCAATCAGTTTGGCAGTGATATCACCCAAGTCAAGACCCTTGAGAAGAGGAGTGAAACGCATCTCAAGACCAACATGGGAGCCAAGTGGCACGGCCTTTTGGGGGACAGCCAGTGAGTATTCGATCTTGTTGGGCCAAATGTTTTCAACACTCATAGCGTGATGAAACTCCAGGGCTGTGGGATCAAGGGTGCGAATGACGCGGAAGCGCTTCTGGGTGTGAACATCAGAGGCGACGAGCTTATTGCGCACACAGGTAGCAGTAAGTCTGTATGTAAGTGAAACCTCGGGCACACACTCGATGGTCTCGGCCGTGTTTCCGGGTAGCATATACTCGAAAGGCCATTCGTAGTTTCCGGCCTCGAGGGTAATATTTTTGCCCTTGCCGCCAATAAAAGACGGGAATCGATGGCTCAGAAGGCTGATAGTGCGGTCGACCTTTGGGGGGCCAGTGACACTGGCGCCAGTGTGTCTTGCTTCAGCCCAGGAAAAGCGAATTGTACCAGTGAGATCAAGGTGAACATCATCGACCCTTAGAGGTGCGGATAGACATAAGACAAGATGGCCTTTCAAGACCTGGCCCGACGATTCGTCTTCACCGCCGCGGAACACGATGAAGTCATTGTCGAGTCTGCAGGGAGGGGGTAACGAGGTTAGCAGGGACGGTTGGTTGTAGGACAGGTCAAGCAGGGGCAGAGGACAGAGAAAGAGAGAAGAGGCATGGGAGACGAAGAGAAAGAAGCTCACCTGATTTGAAATAGCGTCACCGTGCTCTTCTTTGAGGAAAAGGGCTTGAGTCTCATGGCGTTGATGGTGCGATGAGAAAGTCGCTTTAATGATGTTTTGCAGTGGTGAGATAAGGATAGTAGGCGTTTTTTGAAGCGTGATCGGCGAGTTCTCTAAGCCATGCGCGACGGGGTCTTTAAGCTGAATGTAGATATAGACAAAAGAAAACTCGGTGGCCAGCTGGGAGGGACGGCAAAGAAAGAAATAATAGAATAAGTTGATTGGCGCGTTGTTTATGCTGATGGTGATGGCGATGTATGGGGAGGGGCGATAGCAAATAGCAGAAGAACTAGAGAAGAGAAAACGGAGAGGAAGGTTTTTGCATGAGAATAGGGAAATGGGAAGGTAGGGTGTGAGTTTTAAGGCAAGAGGGCAAGAAGGCAACAAGGCAAGAAGTCAAGAGGGCAAGAAGTCAAGAGGGCAAGAAGGCAGAAGGCAATAAAGGCGGGCGGGTGTTCAAGACGGTATAGGGATACGTGGGGTGGGAGTAGAGTAGGAAGGAGCAGGTTTATCCAAAGGGTAGGAACGGCTTTTTTTTTTTTCTTTTTTCCCTCTGCCACTATCTACTGTCGATCTGGATGATTGCGAATAGAGCTCTTCTGGACCTTTCTTCTCCCTATCTTTAAAGAGGGAAAAAAAAAAGACGAGAAAAAAAGTAGAGGGGCGAAAAACAATAAAATAAACAGGAGGATACGCATTTAATCGGTAATTTAAACTTTCCTCTTACGTCTTCCTTGATACTCGGCACTTTGAGGGCCGTTACAGGGGTTATATCGTTCTATTTTTCTTTCTCAACGAGCTGCGGTGACCTCAAGACGGACGAGCTTAGGCCAGCCATCAGGAAGTATAGAAGTCTTGTGGTTAAAAGACTGCTCCTCAACATGAGCTTCATTAAATGCCTGTATTATATCTTGCTGCTTTCAAATTCAGGCTCCGCGTGCAAACTTGACCACCGGCAGCCTGCGCGTATTTTCTCATCTATGTCAGCTATCAGGTGCTTAATTTGGAGTTTTTTTTTTTTTCCCACCAAAAAAGGTGTTTCTTATGTGTCTACTACTTAACTTGACATGGTTAGTGTCATCACGCACATAAGAAGCAGCCCCTCTTTTCTTAAACCGCCTGCAGACTTTAGTGGGCTATTAATTCCGAGAGGAGACCCCAAAAGAGGAAATCCCGGTACGTACTTCATCCAGCGAAAAATAGCTATTATATAAACATATTTTTACGTATATACATCAGTTTATCCTAGCATATCCTGTAGCCTTTCTCTCGCCCTGGGTGCTGGTCTCTCGTCCTGGGTGCTGGTCTCTCGCCCTGGGTGTTGGTTTCTCGTCCTGGGTGCTGGTTTCTCTGGTCCAACTGATGTCGAGCGTCTCGATTTCCTGCCTTTGATTGCTTTTTTCGCTTTTTACCCATTTGTCATTCAATCCCAACACAAGGTCCTTTTTGTTTCTGGCCTCATGGTCAAAGGCGGGATAACAGACATTCCGATGCTGTGGTCTTTGCTTTCGTGATCTTTTGAAGGTGGTCTTTACATTTGTGGCCCTTGGCGCTGCTGACCTTGCGAACACAGAATATCACACCATCTTTACCGTGGCTCTACAGGATGTGTGTTTACACGTACACATGCGCAAATTCGTCCTAGCCATCCTTGTCATGCCATGCAAGCCTTGTTTTTGCTGTTTTAACCGTTTATTGCAAGATTTGGGTTCTAGATATCGAATTCCGAGAGATGTGCGATATCGAGTTGTCACAATGATATAGTTAAACCCCCCTTCCTATGACCATTTGATTTAGCCTGTCTATTTTTTCAAACCCTAAACTCTTCTCTTCTTAACCCATGATTTGTAAAGCGTTATTCCGGTTATCGGTCTTGTCCACTAGTCTTCTTCTTTCACGCGCCTCTAACAGCATGATCACGCTCACCCCCCACCAAGGCCGGGCGAGACTTGTCCTTATCCTATGTCCTAATGCCGCCACCGCGGAACAAGAGGCACGACCCATCTCACGAGACTTGGACAAAGAGAATAGCCACACCAGCTCCCAAATCTCGAATGCATTATTGCACACACAACCTGCCCTGGAACGCTTGAGAAACGTCCATATCCTCCACATCCCGAAATATGTCCACATTTAACCGACTGATGGGTAAATTAAACGCATACGAAAAAGTTCTGGGTCAGCATTGCCACTGGAAATCAGACATTTCGACAAGATGATGTTGACCAGTGGCGCGGCAAGGCCAAGGCCAGCTTCAAAACTAATTAATCAGACGTTGAACAAGCCCGCATCTTCAGGACTAGAACAGAGCGTTTCAGAGCTTAATACGATGGCCACCAAGCTTGCAAATCCTCGCGTGACTTGGTCTCTGCACTCGAGTCTAAGTATGAGTTACTCTGGCATCAGGTGAGGCCGCCTCATGCTGGAAAGGACAGAGTATTTTTGCTTGGGCAGAGAGTGGGGGTCGTTCTTCTGCTAGTAGGCATGTGTCCTTCTGTCTCAAGCCAGGCCTTATTTTTCCTATTTGTCCGATCTTTAAGAGAACAGAAACAGAACCCCTTTGGAAATAGGACTAGTTGAAATGACTAGCGAGCAGTGTCTCGGAAGGGCTGCATTACAATCGGCCAGACCCATCTAGAAAAGCAGGAAAAAATAGCCAATACAGATAAAGGCTATGCCAGAAAACAAAAGGAGCCAATGAAAACCCGCAAGCCTGCAACGTTGGAAAGCCCAAGGCTTTCATGCAAACAGACTAGGTGCTATTCAAGAGAAACGGCCTTCTTTTCCGGATTGGCCTCCCGTATGCAAGTGGCAAGCTAAAGGAAAAACAGAATGGAATTCTAGAAGCAGGAGCCTCATAGAGACAAGAGCACTTCTTGGTTTTTTGCTCTTCAGCCTGAAATCTCCGACCTCTGGCCAAAAAGAAAATAAATAAAAAATTAAAAAAAAAAGAAATAAAGAAATAAAGAAATAAAATAAAATAAAATAATAAAAAGGCTGCGAAAAGCTGCGCTGCTCAACCAATCATACGTCGGCAGACCCAAATTATGGGTACTTCCTAAACCGGGCATACCGCTCAAACGCAGTTACCTTAACTTGACTTAACATGACAGCCGACAAAAGCGTGGGAGGGGAGTGTGTCTAAGACAAGGGTGTGTGGGCTTAACCTCTTCATCCATTGTCTCCTTTTATCGGCTTTCCTTTTCGCAGAGCCGCAGTAAACCATGTCCAAGCGCTTATACGACACACCACTTGGGAAGCCTGAGGTGGGGGTCATTGTCTTGCTTTTTCACCACGCTTGTGATAGAGATGGCGTAGGAGCTGGCGTAGGATGGGCAGGAAGTCGAGATAACGGAAGGTCCAGAACAGGGTCTTGCTCGATATGAGAACAAGACACAATCCTCTCCTCCTTCTACTTCCTGCCATGCTCACATATATTTTGTGGATCTGCTCTTGACCGCCTGTACGTACGTTGAGCGTTAAGCGGAAGACAAGTCCCCAGCTAGTCCCAACCAGGAAGCAAGATATCCTTTTCAGCCTCATTATTCCCAACGACATCGGCCCTCGCTTTTGCTCCTTGTTGGCAAAGCGAGCACCGCACGCACTGCGGCTCGAAAAGAAGCGAACAACACTCTGGGAGAATCCGTGCTCAGAACTTCTCCTGCTTCTCTACCTTGACTTTCGGCTGCCTACTTATTTTTGGAGGTTCTCGTGCTGCATCGCGCTGTGCATGCGACAGAACAAAATGAGGCTCTGCTTTGAACGATCTTGGTGTTACTGGCCCGCTTTAGAGTGTCTTGGCTTTTGCCACATGGTGTCGAAAATATACCGCCATGGCCAAATCAAATCAGGAACATGCTATGCTGTCTACTATAGCTGTCGTTAAGGTTGTTGTTTGTGTTTGCTTGCTCAAGTTTATCTACATTGGGGCCTAGGCCAGGCTCTGGACTGATAATAACTGTATTATATTAATAAGCTTTCTAAGATAGCTATCTTTTGGCTATCTCCTACATGGCTACTGTTGGGCCTCACTGAAAAGCTCTTACGCTTCCAGCCCCCTTCTTGCGACTTATTATCCTGTGTCATCTTAGTTGAGCTTCGCCTACCACTTCTTTCCGCCGACTTTTCAACCCCCCAGTCAACTTCGTCTCTCGCTACAGCCAATCAGCTGCTCAGCCCTTAGCTTCTCCTCTGCGCCGACACACTGCCTCATGAGGACGAAAGCAGTCCCTGCAATAGCACAGATCGGATTAGCTTCAGTCTGTCGGTGGCTCTCGCTCCATCCTAGATATGTACACCTTGATCAATCTCTACTAAGGCACTATGAATAGAATGGCGGAATCGCGAACACGTACCTACTACCAACACCCCTTCCCTTCCCTTCCTCAACTCGCCTCACTTCACCCCCTCTTTGTACTTGGTCACCATACAGGTCCTTAGACAAGCACCCCGTGTTTTTAACTATTCGGACCTTTTCCACACCGGCTTCGTTCCCCTCCCCTTCTTCTTTTCTCTCTTACCCTGGTCTTGACCTGGTGTTCAATCCAAACACATCCGTTCGATAGCCAAAATATTACCTACATGATAAGCAAGAGTTGTTTCTCTTCATTCTCCCACGAACTATATTCAGCCCACGCTAGCGTTGCTCCTCCTCTTTTATCTTTATCTCAGTGGTCATATACATGCATAGGAATGTGGTGCCAGGGTCTAGAACCTTGACTTGCATGATCGCTATGCTTGGCCTTGGCTTATACGGACTAACAAGACGCAAGACGCATCAGTCGAAATATGGTAGGGAATGAGGGTACTTGTCCTAGACCTTAATAGAGTGGCCTATCTAGGACTCAGGGCTCCCCTCCCCCCCCCTTACCCCTACCCCACGTGCATCCAAAACTATTAAACAAACAATCAGATGTCTGTATTCCCACATCACTCATCATAATTCGCTCGGAACAAGCCGAGCATACTTCCGTTCTTTGCCTGTCTACCAACAACAGCCCCCACGCTCGCTCACTATCCAGTGCCCACCCACGGCTGCAGCAACTTATACATCCATGTCTCGCGAATATAGCACTATTTCTACCTTGCCCAACTCCTCATTCCATTCTTGTGTTAGGTCGATATGTCCACAGCCACTAATCGCCCAACAAGGCCTAGAACCTTAACCTCAAGTACGCAAATATTATAGTTCTAGCGGCCGGTAGTGTTGATATCATGCTTGTGAAAGCACACGCTACTGTCGGATAGTATTGAAGCTATGGCCAATCCGGCCCCAAACACTCTAGTAGCGTCTGTAAATAAAAGAAAGCCAGGAAAGAAGGGGGGTGTGTAGGATAGTAGAATATGAATATAAACACAGAGAAGCAAAAGGACGCTGTGACACTTCTTTTGCCAGCAAGCATATCAATACTAGCGCACCCGCTTCAGTGTACAGAAAACACATGCGCACTCAAAAACCGCTTAATGTTCAAGGCTCGGCTATCAGCCATGGCACTGGCGCTGAAAATTGGCTGCCCAATCTCTCCCAATATGCCTTTGTGATTTGAAAAGTCTTGACCCCCACAGTCAGCTATTATTGAACAATAGAAGAGGAGTCTGCCGAGGGTCGCATCCAGGTTTTGATGATACCCGCCTTGCTGCTCGTGATGATGGCCTTTTCAGTGAAAACAAGTCCCGAGAGAATCTCGCGGTCTGCTTCATGTGACTATGGTAAGAGAAAGAGCCGTTAGCATAAAGGTACTACTATTATCCATACCTCTCCTAATCTTGTTACTCACGCAAACAGGAATCAGCTGTGGAATATTATTTCGGTACGCCGGTCCATGCTCATATGTGCCATTTTCGTGCTCGATATCCAGCGATTTAGCTTGCGGGTTCGTTGGTGACGGCACTTTGGATGCAACAGATCCGCGATGGGGCATGGATGTCTTTGGCCGAGCTACCATACCAGCATTAAAATCCCAAAGACACAAGCGACAGTCCTGGCCAATACTGCCAAAACGGTAGTTGCGGTCATCACATCTCCATGGGTCAAAAGCCACGCCTGAGGGCCAGGATTTGTGACCCTTGCACCAAGCAACAGCACACCTATCAGCGACAGACCAGATAGTTATCAAGTCATCTTCGCTTCCGGTGACAATATACTTGCCATCTGGGGACCAACAGATGCAGGTAAAGCGTCCAAAATAGGCATCAAACATGTCTTCTTGTCTAAGTTAAAACGACCATTAGCAGATATAGCAATATAGCATAGACCAATGAGCCTTGAGCACTTTACCTTTCTTCAAGATAATCAACCAGTCTAAAAGCGATATTGCTCGACACAATAGTCAGATAACGGTTGTCGGGAGAAAAGGCAATCTCCTTGATAGCAGTGTTGTATAGACGCCACCACGAGACAGGGTTTGTTTTCTGATTCTTTGATTTGACCGACTTCTCAATCTTGAAGCGGGATCGCTTTTGGCCGATATCTTGTCCAACAATAGTAGGCTCTTCATCATTGTTAAGGGGAGCATCCTCCTTTTCCTTGTCGTACACAATTAAAGATCCATCCGTATGGCCAGCTAGAAATAGGCTCTCTGAACCAGGAATCCACTTGATACATTCAACTGGGTGGTTGTTGATGATTCCCTGCAGCTAAATGTCAGACTCAAAACCGGTAACAGCAAGTGGCATGGCTATTTGGAGACTTGGAACTGCTTGCGCACTAAAACCTACATTTTTATTAATGCGGCTGTACCGTTGGCTGAACGGCTCCCACCAGATTATTTCGCCCGTGTTGAAACCCATGATCACATCAATATGATTAGGGCTCTTAGTAACTTGGTTGACATCATGGCAAAGGCAGTGGCCTTTGGTGAAAAGAATCTTGGTTAGGTAGTCAGCTTTGGTTGGTGAGGAAAGGTCAAGCCACTGGACAGATCGGTTGCAGTTCACAAAGGCATATATGCCATCTGGCGCATGCTCTGCAACTTTCTTAGCAAGAAGATCATGGACAATAGCGCGTGAAATAAAAGACGAGTTACTCTTAGTCAGATTGCTCTTTGGTTTCTTGCGCTTGTTGTCCTTGGGGTTTATGGGAGGTAACAGAAGCGAGTTACCCTCGCCAAAGGCGGGGGCTACCGAGGAGACGTCATCGCTCACTGAGTTAGCTCTGCCGTCATCGCTGCTCAAGGTTCCTGCAACGTCATTCGATGGGCTAGTCTCGACAACAGGCGGATCTTGAGTGCTAGCCGACTGGCGACCAAATGAAGATGTGGTGGCCGAAGAACCTCTGTAGAAGCCCAAAGAGTTCGTGTTGTCATCAAATCTAACCAGAGATATTTTGGTACCTGCCGTTTGAACTTGCTTGGTCGTTGCAAGCGGATTTGGATTGGGAGGGGCTGATTCACTAGGGTGGGGAGGTGGTACAGCCAGCCGAAGTTCCTCGCTTTGAACATAAGTGCCTAAATTTTGAGTTGGCGTTAGAATAAAGTCACTTAGCGCACTACAGTCGACGTAGCTATAACTGACCTTCTCCGACAAGAAACTGGCATTTGTCTCCAGTAGGCGTAGACAATTGATTATTAGTCTCGAGAATAGGCGGAGGAGAACCGCCATATGCCCCGTTGGTGTATTTGGGGGGAGGGGGGAGAACACTACGGGAATACGGATCAGCTTCTATCCAATAGTTTCGCATCATTCCCCAGTTTTCCATTGCAAGTGAATGATTGTATAAGCAAAGAAAAGAAACCAAAATGGTTCAAGTTAATGATAAAAATGATAGAGAGCTTGTGTAGATATCCAACACTTGTTTCGTAGTTTCAAGCGACTGGGTCTACCACTCCTTGTGTTTGTGATAATACCCGAGGCTCTATTTGTCCCGTGACAGCAATTAGCCCAGCAGCGGGCTGAAATGCGACACACAGGCGGGCTTAGCCGTACATCAGCTGCAAGATATCGGAAATCATGCGATTGGGTTCTGAGGGAGCACGCATTCATTGGGGTACAAAGCTCCAGCCAATGATAGGGTAACAAACAGGAGGTCAGGCTTGACAATGGCCTTTGACAGAAATGAAACAGCAAGACGACAAAATAATCCAAGAGAAGAAACTAGGGATTATTTGCGCGTGTATCGAAAAACGAAAATGAATATGAAAAAAAAGGGCAGAACTCACAACATGTCGTATTGATGTTAAAGGGTAGTAATCAAAGATTTTGGCTAAAGAATGAATGTTAAGGTTGGCCAGGTGTGGAAAGGGAGGTAGGTTGACACTGGGACAATATATACATATATATACTAGCAGTTGGAAGTGGCCTCCACTGGGGCAATGAGGCAATTCACGCGGCTCAAACGTCTTCAGCGTGCTAAATCTGACTTCACAGCATCGCAAGACGTGAACGTCCAAGTTGTGTCAAACGGCCAATTAGTAACGCACCCGGGATATGACGAAAGCAGAGGCCACAGTAAGGGTTAACGATGAAGTCAGGTGATTTGGTTATTGATAATGGCCCCGAACTGAAAGCAAAATCTCGAAACAGTGACAAGGACACAAGAAATACCGAAAAGTTTTTATGATGATGAGAGAGAGGGGGAAGTCTTCTCATATAGGCAAGGCGGGGAATATCCTACGATTTTGTCAATTTCTAGAGGTTATATTTTAATGTGGCAGCTGCCTAATTCATGTTTTGCTGGTATCAACTACAGTAGCAGCCTCGCTATTGAGGCTATCAATGTGGATTGGGAACTTCTTGATTCGCTTTGTATAGGGTTTATGTGAAGCAAGAACGTGAAGCACCTGTGGCTATGGAAGTATCGCGGAGTTCTTCAATATACCTCAGTTCCTGCTGGCTATTGGGACAACAAGCAAGTCATCATCAGATTGGAGTAGGCACAGCCGTAGGTAATATTATTCCTAACCCTAAGACTAAAGATGATAGCTTAGTCAGCACAATGCGCAGCTAATGCACTAATCCTCCACGTTCTCTTCATCACTAACTGGCTCTGTAGCTTACAAGCCTTGTATTCGATCTACCAGGCGTATTGTCCTGTTTCGCAAATAACCATCTGTTTCTCTTCTTCGTCTTCCCCCCCTGACTGTATACCCACGAGACTTTCTATTCGACGTATGCCTACTACTATTGATATGGCCTAACCGATTTTCGTTCCAGCACAACCACTCATCTGACAAGTGCCGACTACGATTAACTAACTGCCTTGTACCATGGCTGCAGGTAAGCACATCTGGGTCTTTGTTCTGGGTAGCTTTAGCTTAGCTGCGTCACTATCTTCTCTTCTTCCCACTCAAGCCTCTCTGACAGCTGTCTCTGGTGTATAGTGCGCATTTGCGTGTGTGGTGACGAAGGCACTGGAAAATCCAGTCTCATTGCTTCTCTTGTGAAGGATGTTTTCGTATCCAACAAAATCCAACCGGTTTTACCGATAATTACTTTGCCGCCGAATATTGGGACTCCGGAAAAAGTTACCACCACTATCGTTGATACCTCTGCCCGCCCACAGGACCGCACGACCCTTCGCAAAGAGATTCGTAAGAGCAATGTCATTCTGCTCATATACTCAGATCATTACAGTTATGAGCGTGTAGCATTGTTCTGGATGCCCTACTTCCGCTCTCTGGGGGTCAATGTTCCAGTGGTGCTTTGCGCAAACAAGTCAGACCAATCGCTATCTACCAATGGACAACAGGTCGTGGAAGATGAGATGCTTCCGGTCATGACCGAGTTTCGTGAGATAGACTCATGCATTCGAACTAGTGCAAAGGAGCATCATAACGTAAACGAAGTCTTTTTCTTGTGCCAAAAGGCCGTCACACACCCGATTGCGCCCCTGTTCGACTACAAAGAGGGTGAATTGAAGCCAACCTGTGCTAGTGCCTTGACTCGAATTTTCTATCTTTGCGACAGAGACCAGGATGGATACCTTAACGACACTGAAATGCTCCATCTGCAGGAGAAATGCTTTGAAAAGGAGTTATCGCATGATGACCTACTCAACATCAAGTTGACAGTGGGCAAGCTGGTGCCCGAAGCTGACTTGGAAAAAGGCATTGATTTGCGTGGGTGGTTGCAGCTGAATAAGATGTATGCTGAAAAGGGTCGACACGAAACCATTTGGATCATCCTTCGCAACTATCACTACACCGACAGCCTAAGTCTTTCTGATAGCTTTATTCGGCCCAAGTTCGAGGTTCCAGAAAATTCATCAGTTGAGCTGAGTCCGTCGGGGTATAGCTTCTTTGTGGACCGCTTTCTACTCTTTGACAAGGATACAGATGGTGGCCTGAACGATGCTGAGCTAACAGCTCTGTTCACGCCAACCCCGGGTCTGCCTGAATCGTGGATTGATACTGCGCTGGCATCCACCGTCCGCAATGAGTCGGGTAATATTACTCTTCAGGGCTGGCTTGCTCTGTGGAGCATGACTACCTTTATTGAACCCAAGACAACCCTCGAGTATCTTGCATACTTGGGCTACGAGCCAGCAGACCCGAAGGATCCCATCACAACAGCCCTCAAAATTACCAAGGCGCGCAAACGACGGCGGCGGCCAGGACGGGTAGAGCGCAATGTAGTAATGTGCTATGTGTTGGGTGCTCCTGGCTCTGGCAAGTCGTCTCTCCTGGATGCATTTCTGAGCAGACCACACGACGAGCTCTACCATCCTACAATCAAGCCGCGACGTGCTGTCAACAGCGTAGAACTCCATGGCGGCAAGCAGTGCTATTTAATTCTGGAAGAGCTGGGAGAGCTTGAGCCTGCAATTCTCGAGAATCAGGCTAAGCTCGATGCTTGCGATTTAATCTGCTATGCCTACGATTCCTCGGACCCTAATTCCTTTGCGCACATTGTTGATCTCCGTATAAAGTACCCGCAACTGGATGAACTACCGGCTGTTTACTCTGCACTCAAGGCCGACAAGGATAAAACAACACAGCGCTCGGAGCTGCAGCCAGATGAGTACACGGCTAGTCTCGACATGAGCGCACCGCTGCATGTTAGCGTGACATGGAATAATATCAACGAGCTGTTTGTGGCGCTGGCTGAGACGGCAACGAACCCTAGTTCAGGCTTTCCTAAGAGTGAGGAACCACCGCCTGATTTGAGTAGCCTGTATCTGGCGCTGGGCGCGACGGCGTGTGCGGCAGTGGCTGCGGCGATTATCTGGAAACGCTCAACGAATCCTGTTTGAATAGCAGGGAATTAATTCCCAGGGCCTTTTTGTTTGTTATTTTTTCTTTCCCTTTTTCTTATTCTTGTGTACATCAATCATTGGCTGTCCTCTTTCCGCCTCTTGCATATTCTGAACTCTCACGATATGATACCCGCTGTCATCTTCTTCTGCCTTTATTTTCTTTTTGCGATATCCCATGGCGTAACGTCTATTTTGTTTTTACATTATTATACCCTTCTGGATGTAGCATAGGGGTGTCTGTTGGTGAGAGGGACTAAGGAAAATCATAGTACAACGCGTGGGCGAATTTATATTAACATGAAGATATATATATGGGAGACGAACAATAGGGGCTTTCTGGCAAGGGGTAAATGATGGAAGTAGTACGGGCCTTGGCGACTGGTTATTAGACTTTGTAGAAGCAGAAGGCGAGATACACCCGCGAGGCCTCAATCTCATCCGGGGACATCTGAAGCTCTCCGGTTCCCCGATTGCGGACGCCCATGCGCTCGCTTAGCGGCCCAAGAACGTCATCGTCTTTCTCGGCGTTCCATACATCCTCAAAGGTCTTGTGGTATTGCAACTCGAGGTTGTAATCCTCGGCTAGCGCACGGAAGGCTTCCCACGGCACGACGTACTCGGGCACCTCCTCAACGGCTTCATCAAGGAAGAAGTTGTATTTCCACCCAAAGGCCGGTCGGAAGATGCCATCTTCGGGGGTCTTTGATGCAAAGCGGATACGGTAGATTGAGTTTCCCCATTCTGCGGTTTTCTCCTCTGCTACTTCGCCATCTTCGCCGGCCTCACCCTCCTCGACTTGGCCCTCATCTGACGCCGGTGATTCCGCCCTGTCTTGCTTGGTTTCGGCAGATTTTGCGGCAGACTTGTCATTGAATTTCCGCACACGATCACTCAGCACGTCGGAATTGGGGATGCACCCGAGAAACCGGCCTCCCTTCTTCAGTGCCCCGGCCACATTTTGGAGCATCTGGCGAGCCTTTGCTTCGGACTCGAAGGCATAGTGCATGCAAAACATCATGCTAACAACATCAAAGCCACGCTGTGAGCCGGGTGGCTGATTGAAGCCGACCTGGCGAACCACCTCAATGTCTTCTAATGACTCGCCGAAGCAATCCTTGACCATGAAGCGGCCATCGAACTGGCGCCCACGGCGACCTCGGCCCTGCATGGCACGCAGACGATCACGAGCCTGACTGATACTCACATCAGCAGGATCAAGGCCTACATAGAGATCCAATGGCTGAGGTGCCTGCTGCCACTTGCCTAGATCACCGCCCTTGCCACAGCCAATGTCCAAAACTAGAAGGGGGTCGCCACGGCTGCCAGGTCGCCAGTCCTCGTTGGGCGAGAACTTTTGGATGATGCAGCTTTTCACCCAGTTGTTGAAGGAACGCAGACCCTTGATTTTGGAGTCTGTTTTGCGCCAGTCCCGACCACGCTCCGGCACGCTGTTGTAGTGCTGGCGCACAACATCATTGATACCAGCGCGGCTTTGTGCGTGATGGTACTCGTTCTCTGTTTGCGTACGTTCGCGTTCACGTTCGCGCTCGCGTTCTAATTGGCGCTGGCGGATTGCCTCACGATCGGCTGGCGTCATGCGCGACCGAGTCTGGGGGCGTTTCTGCTTTGGCGGCTGCTCCGATGGTGAGACGGTGCGTTTTTTGGCTGGGTGGAGAGCCCGGGCATTGTATGGTTGGGGCAGGTCATCGTTAGCGTCGCCTGTGTCAGACGCGGGCGACCTGGAACGCTTGCGCTTTGATGGTATAGGGCTGAAATTTCGTGGTGAACCCATTGTGAGAAGGAGAATGAGAAGAAGAAAAAGGCTGTGCAAGGCTGAGAAATATTTTCAAAAGGCAAGCGTCTATCAAGGCAAGTACATTGTTGAACGGCAATAACCTGTTTTGATCACAAGGAGGTAGTGGGCGAGTTTTAACAGAGACAGAGAGCAATGAAGGGAGGAAAGCCAGCGATGAAAGGAGAAAGAAAAAGCGGAACAAGGAAAAAAAGGAACAAGGAAAAAGATGAAGTGCAATGGTGGTATCCTATATTATCATGAGCCGATTGAACATAATTGGCCGAAAGCGAGCAGCAAATAGAGTCAGGAAGACAATCCAGCGAGACTGTAACAGTGCCTATGGTTAGCAGCCAACTTTATTATGGATCCATCATCTCAGCAGCCAGACATCATGCTTTTGGTCTTTTTCTTGGCCCGTTTTGGTTGTTTTGCGTGTGCTAACTGCAGCCTTGTCGTGCACGAGCCACTATAGCTCCCAGCAAGGGAAGGAACCTGGTTTGAGCAGCCCATGTGAAGGTAACAAACAGGCTTCAGATTTGCTTGACTTGTACATGTTTCTTTCTCCCCCAACCAGATTGCCCAATCAGCCTTTGTGACAGACAGCCTTCATCTCTGTTCTTTGTCTTGTCTTGTCTTTTTCCCCCCGTCCGCTTTGTTATCACAAGCAACCTCCGATTCGATATCCGCTTACTAAGCTTTGCTTCTTTCCTTCCACATATCAGCTTCGACTCAGCTTGCCTCCCGCCCTCGATAATCACTACCGCCACCACCACCACCACCACCACTACCACTACCACTACCACTACCACTACCACTACCACTATCCCTATCACTACTACTATACAATCATGAGCTCCGAGGCTCAGTACGCCCAATGGCCGCAGCTCGCCCTTAGCCAGCACATCTTTAATCTCACCAACTCCTATGCCTCACGCACTACTCAACAGGCTTCGGCCAAGGCCGTTCAAGATGCCATTGCCAAGCATAAAATGGCACCTCTCTACCGCTATCTGGCACATCCCACTGAGGGTGCCTTGCATGCCGCAGCTGATGAATCCGTGTTAGGCCCATCTTTGTCCGGAAAGCCATCGCTTACACGCAAGTCCAGCCTGCTTGTAATGTTTGCTGGCAAGAGCTCTACAGCCACTGCCTATCTGCCCTGGGATGAGTCTCTATATGTCAAGCTAAAGAGCGAGAATGATGCCGAGCTTGAGGGCTACAAGAACGAGGAAGAAGAGGCCGTTGAAAAGGCGGGCGATATCGAGATTGTGGCTGCCCGTGGTAAGCGTGCAGAGTTCTGGGCCCGTGTGGGTGATAAGGTAATCAAAAAAAGAGCCCCTTTTGTACACAACATTGCATATCAGTGATGAACATTGAGCTAACCCATGGAATTGCTTCATTTTAGGACCGCGCTATTGCTGCCTACGAAGAAGTCATCGAAAAGACGGGAATGCTCGGCACCAAGATTGACATTGTTCTAGCTATAATACGCATGGGTCTTTTCTTTGGTGACAAGGCCCTAGTGAAAAAGCATGTCAGCCGTGCAAAGGCTCTTGTTGAGTCTGGTGGTGACTGGGACCGCCGTAATCGCCTCAAGGCCTACGAGGGTGTGCATTTGCTGACCGTGCGGTCCCACAACCTAGCAGCACCCTACCTGCTCGACAGCTTGGAAACCTTCACCAGCTACGAGCTTTGCTCTTACAGCTCGCTAGTCACCTACTCGGTGCTAGCTGGTGCCGTGTCCCTTAAGCGTGTTGACTTCAAGTCCAAGGTTGTTGATGCGCCCCAGGTCAAGGCTGTCATGGGCGACGGCGAGGACCGGCTTATGGCTCTGTCTCTTGGTCAGAAGGTCCCGGCTACTGGTACCGATGGCTCTGCATCTAAACGGGGTGTGGTCAACTTGGCGACTCTGAACAGTGGTGAGGAGGTTGAGGCTGAAACCACAACTGACTTCTCGGCTCTGGCCACTCTTGTCAGTGCCCTGTACACTGGCAACTACAAGGCCTTCTTCCAGTCCCTAGCGCAGGTTGAGGAGCAGTTTCTCAATCAGGACCGCTACCTGCTAGAGCACAAAAACTGGTTTATCCGTGAGATGCGTCTCCGCGCATATCAGCAGCTATTACAGAGCTACCGCGTGGTTGGTCTGGATACCATGGCCCACGATTTTGGCGTTACAGTTGAGTTCTTGGATCGGTAAGGACAGCACCCAGTCGCATTTTCCTCTCTTGTCAATTCTTTTTGCTAACCCTACCATTTCCCAAATAGTGATCTCGCCAAGTTCATCGCCGCCGGCCGCATCCCGTGCACCATTGACCGCGTCAACGGCAAGGGCGTCATCGAGACAAACCGCCCCGATACAAAGAACAAGCAATACCAAGACGTGGTGCGCCAAGGTGACCATCTGATTACTAAGCTGCAGAAGTACGGCCAGGCCGTGAGACTAAGAGGCTCTGAGCGGGCATAGATGAAGGAAATCGATGGGGACGATGGAAGATGAAGGTATTATTGTTTCTGCACGCAGACGTAGCACATCACATGAATTCGCACAGATTTACTTGACCTTAGCTTAGTGCATCTCTTTGGCCTAATTATATGAGTAATGTGAAAAGGGGTTTTGACTAAGGCAGCTAGCTATTGGTGTGGCATGTATTAATATTGTAGCTCAGCCCGTGTACATGGCATTTTTCTCTACTTCTTATATCCAATCCACCTGCCACCGCATCTTCTCTTCTTTGCCACGCCACTTTTCTTTACCGGAACTCATCCATGAACTCCTTGTGGAATTTGACAATTCTACCCACCCACTCTGTGCCGGGGGCCAGGAAGGTAGTGCGGAAGTGGAACGTGTTGGGCTTTTGGCCAAAGCCGGAGCCGGCCACGACACAAATGCCAGTCCTGTCCAGCAAGCGCATAGCGTAGAACTCGTCAGGCTGGCGGCCCTCTTTGGCAGCAGCATCGATGGCCTTCTGGGGGATGGTAATGATGGGGAACAAGTACATGGAGCCCTGAGGTTCGCTGCACTCAACCCCCTCCATCTGCGAAAAGGCGGCGTGCAAGGCGGTTGCACGCTCGTGAAGGCCGTGGAAAATAGAGTCGTACTCCTTTTTGTACAAAGCATATGACGGATCACCCTGGCGGGGCGGGTTGACCATCATCTCAACGATGCACTGGCCAATGACTGGTGCGCACAGCATGATGGATACAAACTTGTAGATCTCAGCCTCGACATCAGCATTGAAGCCCACCAACTCAAAGTATCCGCCACGGTGGCCGCACTCGCCAACCATGCCCTTGGAGATGGAATGAAGCGAAGCCAGCTCAACATGATCGTAGTGGCCGGGTTTCTCGACCTTCATCTGGCTGAGGATCTTCTTGAAGCTCTGGAACTTGCCGATAAATACATTAGTCTGGTATACCTCGTCGGCAATGATGACCAGGCGCTCCTGTGCAGCAAAGTCGATGACGTTGCGGATGTCCTCAGCCGAGAGCGATGCACCCGTTGGGTTTCCAGGGTTGATGACCACGATAGCCCGGGTGTCGATGCCCTCCGCAATAGATTTATTGTAGGCCTCCTTGATGACGGCCAAATCGGTACCCCATGCCTTCTGCTCATCTAGCAAGTACGGCACGCACTTGCCATTGAGCACAGACAGCGAAGCCGTGTACAGCGGGTACTGCGGGATGGGCACCAGGACACCCGACTTTTCGGTAGCGCAAATGATGTTCAGTAGTGTGTTAACGCCGGAAGAAGCTCCAGCAGACATGTAAATATGGCTGGGATCGGCGGGGAATCCATCACGCTCTGCAATGACAGCCAGGTTAGTAACTCAAGCAATCCAAGGCTAGGGACGCCTATAGGTGCGGATGCAAGCAACAGACAGTTTAGGACTCACCCTCTAGGAAACGGGCAACGCTCTCTCTGATGGCCGGAGCTCCGGTACTCGCGCTGTAAGCACCAACGCTCTGCACGGTCTTAAGAAGGTGCTTAGCACGGGCAATGACGTCAGTTTGGTAGCCCATGTTGTTCAACAGGACATCTTCGTGGTCAAGCAGCTGCGGGTTCTCCAGCAAGCTAGCCACCTGGCGGAAGAAGGTAATGGGCTTTTGGTCGAGCTGCTGGGGGTTGCCAATGTTGGCAGAAATAACCTGGTCGAAGGGGAGATCGGCAGCCTCGCCATTAGCGATCTTCTGGCGATAGAGCTCCGACTTGACAGCCAGCTCGCCTCTCACAGCATACTTGGCGGCGACAACTCTCTGATTGATGTTGTCAATGGTGAGTCTGGGGCTTTTGGTAGCCATTGTTCTGGAGAAAGACCGGGAGGGGAGATCTGGAGAATGGGTTAGAAAGAAGAGTGTAAGTTAGGGTTTGAAAAAAGACGAAGACGGAAACAAAGAGAGAGACTCGGGCGGAAAGGGAAGCGGATTAACAGGAAATAAATAGGAAAGCAAGAAAAAAAGCGGGCTGCCGGCTAAGACTCAGGATGGCACAAGATTTACATGCGCACAACTTCCCTTAAACCACATCGAAAGGCAGGTGTGGATATAAGACTATATGCAGCAGAAATCCCTATGAGCCATAGAGAGGGGAAGGAAACTAAGCTGCAGCAGCCAATGATGATTGGTGCAACAGCTGCAAGCAATCCAGAGAAGTGGAAAGTGAAAAGAGCCTGCCAGTGGGTTAGAAAGGCCCCGGAGAAGCCAAGAGTGAAGCAGCAGCCCAATGTAGCACGAGGGAGGGGGTTGGGTTTCTCTGAGGACAAAGCAAGTGCCATGTGACCCTGAAGTCTTTCTTTTTTGATCGTCAAGTACAGTCAGTCCAAGCCAAAGTAGCTACCGTGCGGATGGACTCTTATTCTCATTAAGAAAGAAGAGGGAGAGGAGTAGTGCCGCACCGTTTTCCTATGCCTGTAGACTACCTTCATGGCCGTATAGGGCTAGACTTGTCAAGGGCCAAGCCAGGCAAGAGTTATCCGAGAATGGCGATGGAACGCGGGGGAAGCCAATCTAGACTGAAGCTTGGTTTAAGTTGGAGCTTGAGCTTGGGCTAGGCTGGTACAGAAGTTGTTCCGATCTGTGCAAGTATCGTGCTAGCCTTACTTGCACAGGTACATGAGCCAGTTAATACCCTGCCCGACCCTGGAGTAGCCGATAGAGTGTAAGCCCGAGCTGCTCGAGTTATATCATGCAGCTCCATTAACCAGGACGGCACAGTAGAATGAATCTCAGAGCTTCAAAGCGCATCTCCCAGGATCAGATGCATGGCTCGTTCTTCAAAGCTCCAAAAAATTCCACCTCCCCCGCACTTTTGCCATGCCGAGGTGGCTCCTTGCTCCTTGCCAATAAGCCAAGCTACCGACTACCAATGCCCCTCTCTCTGGCTGGAGCTGCAAGAGCTGCAACTTGGGCGTTTTGGCAGCCAGCGCTTGTTAAGCTTGTCTGGGGTTTATGCCGGGGTGATCTGATTTTTTGTCCATATTGTTCTTCTACCCCAAGTACACCAAACCAAGTACCTGGCTGTGCCAAACCACAGAGTAGCTTGAAGGGTAGAAGAGTTTTGGGGTGTGCTTTCTTTAGGAGCTGTACTTCCAGTACTAAGCTAACTTTAGCCTAGTCCTCCTGCAGCTGGTAATCCTGACACCGACTTCGGCGTTGTATCCGCCTGAGAAGGAGTGTCACAGAAGAAAGGTATTGTAAGGGTGGCAATATGCCAAGATTCATGGTAGGCTAGACCAGGAAAAAAGAAAAAAGAAAAAAAAAAAAAAAAAAAAAAAAAAAAAAAAAAAAAAAAAAAGACATTTGTCAGCCAAGTTCAACGACAACAGTATTATTAGACGTCGATAATTGGGCGGAAATCCACCTCACTGACTGCTGTGCAGCTTCTATCTTTTCTCTATATAGGGAGAAAAGCAAGTGATGCCACCTTACCCGCCACACGGAACCACATAAACATCGCATATATGCCCTCTCCTAAAAAGGCTCCGTCCCTCCTCCCTACATGACTAAACATTGCACTCTCCAGATCCGGTGCCATCATTTGCGATTCGAATTACTGCTTGCAAACAGCCATGACCCCAGTGTTCTTTGGCTATCGGTCGCTTGCGTTAGTGGCAACTCCACTCCATCTACATACCAGCCATCCTTCAACTGCAGGTGCTCTCCATCACAGGGCATCATGATCTTGGTTCTGTGCAACTCGCTAGGCAGTTCGAAGCCACCATGCAGCGTAATGTTGGTACTTTCCGTGACGGGCTAGTCCACTTCAAAGTTCTTCATCACTACCACCTTGGCGTGCGCGTTTGTTGGAGAACCCTGGCAAACAATCGTGCCGGCTCGCCCCTTGTCAGGGCTTACGTAAACATCCCCTTCTCTAGGGACTGTCCACAACAAAGCAACGGTGTAATGAGGCAGCCTACCCGCCCCCATTGTGCGCCTTTGCTCCCTTTTATCACCCCACAAGTACTGGGCCCCTTGCACTGCCGCTTCCCCGGTTTGCTCAACAACTCGTGACGTAACTCGACCGCTGTAGCGCGTGTCCACTCCACTACCGGTAAGAAATATCCGGCCGGTATGTAGAGCATGCTGGATCCCACTGAACCCAGTCATGAGAGGAAACCCCGGCAATCGAACCATGCTCGGGAGCGGGAACTCATCGTGGGGCTTTATGAATGCCAGATCATGCTTAAATCCAGCAGGGAACGGGCCAGAGAATGGCTCATCGTATGTCTTGTAAAGCTTGGCAATTTCATCTTCAGTTGTGCCTACAGCCGGAGATGGCTCCTCGTAGAGCTGTGGCTTCCACCACTCATGGGCTTTCTGGGCCAAAGACTTTGGTTTGGGCTTCTTGGGTGGTCGTAAAACTCCAGTTCTAATGAGCTCACTAGTCCAAGTCGTGACAACGTGTCTGCCACACTCTAGCTGCAACCGCAGGCCCAGAGCAACGTTCCTATGATGCTTCATCTGTTGGCCAGTACTAGCTCTAATGTGCAGCACGTTGAACGTGATTGGAAGGCCGCGGAAGTGGAAAGGAACAGTGTGTTTCCAGTCGGCCAAGATATCATCATAGTTCCGGTATTGCATGACCAGAAGTCCACACAGCAGTACTTGGAGACCAATAGCGCGGGGGAATGCCCGGCGAATAAAGTGTATTTCATCGCAATGCAGCAGATGGCGCGGGTTATATCGTGTTTCCTTGCGCCATAGATCAGGGTGAGTGCGCATAGTGGGGGGCATTATGTAGCACCACGGACGAACCAAAACCGGAATGCGGTTGATATAGCTATGTATTGGAGTTGCTGGAATGCCTTCAACCACCCAGTTGAACTCGCCATTTTCATTGCGACGCATGGCGACGAATCTGGCGGTTGAGAGGGCAGGATGGAAATTGCGCAAGAAGGCCTCGTTGCGGCGTGTCCAGGGAAGGTAATAAGCCAGCTCTACGGCATCCCACGACTCGTCAACGCCAAACTCAATCAACATGCCGTCGCGACATGCTATTGTGACGCTCAGTTAGAACGCGGGCCTTTGATAGACAGGTAGTGTTCGTCCTGTGGAGAACTGAGCTAACTTACCCGGAATGACGCGCTCTTCGGGGTCGTCGTCGAAGAGATACCGGCGCATCCAAATTGTGTTTTCGGGAGGCACGTAGAAGCGCGACTCATCGTGGCGGATCCTGGGCTGGCCTTCTAGACCTGGTCGATTTTCTCCAGTTCCAACGCAGCGGCGCACCATTAGATGAACAAGATGTTACAAGCAGAGCAGAGTCTGATTTTTTTCAAACGCTTACGATGAGATGGCAGCGATTGCTAGGCAATACAACACGGACGGACGAAGAAAGAAAAAGAAAAAAAAATGCAGCAAAATCAAACAAACTAGGAAGAGGAAAAGAGCCAATGGAGCGAGGCGAGCAACAGACAGACGATGATAACGAAGATGCAAGATGAGGGGAAAAGAGAGGGGAATAAGACAGAAAAAGAAAGAGCAATGCGGAAGTAGGCAGTTGCTTTATACCTTCACCTGCTCATCATGCGGGAAGGTCTAGATAAAGCTCATAGTTGCCTAGCACAACCGAAGAATACAGGATGAATCCAGAAACGGGACAGTGACCCATAGCCAAGTCAGCTCGGCTATAGAAGACAATGCCTAGAGAGGAAGGCGAGATACCCGACATAATATCAAGAAGCCTGTGTTGTTGACGTGGACAAAGGGGCCCGCATATGCCACCAGCACTAGACTCGTCTCAACCGGGTAACACAAGCTCGCCCGTCGCCACGATGTCAATGTTCGATCCGATTTTCCGCAAAAGTTTCCTCGGGCCGTGATAACTCGCGGCCGATGTGGAACCTTATACAGCGGCGAATCTACGACCAAGCCAGGAATGCACAAGTGCATATATGTGGAGTGTCTACCAATACGAAGTAACTGCATAAAAAGAAAGCACATCGTCATGTTCACGTGCTGTAGATGCACATTTGCAGTCGGCAAACGCCAGATGTATCCAGCTGAATTGACAAAAAATGACTCGGTGTTATTTCTCGGGTCGGCCTTCAACGCAGGCTCGTCGATTGTGCTCATTCATGGTGCGTTCTTCATTTGCGCAACTCCTTCACTTTTTGCCCCTCACCCAATGCAGCCGCCGCTATCGCCAGTTTCGTTGCACTACAAGTTGAGCTCCTTTGCTAGTTAGGGTTAGGCTAGGGATGACAAGCCCACGCGCAATTTTTGCGCATGGAACAGAACAACAAGCTCCCAGGCCTCGAAAAATTGAGCAAGACGAACAACACCAGCCAAAGAGGAAACAAGCATGATACACGCCAGCTATTTATGAGCAAGTTTTCAAATCCTGACGCCGTTTACAGTCACGTACTCCGATATGAAGACATCATGCATGCAAACATTGGCCTCTTGAAGTCTAAAGCAACCCTCGACGTCCGTGTCCCCGCAGGCTGGGGCTTGGCGCGCGCTGGCTTATGAGCAGATTGAGCAGGTTCTTGATTGGGCAGGTCTTGGTATGTTGCAATGTTGCATGCTACTTGGATCTTGACAGAATCGACTGCGGGAGTTTGAGGGGTTCAGTATCTATCTAGGAAATAAGAGGGGCGGCTGCATGCCTGGGTTTGTATGAGAGTCAGAATGAACTTGGATGCACAGGCTCATTCATCTAACAGATAATAGGCATGCGTGGTTGTCATGTGGCGAGAGAATAGTTGGGGCTCCTCAATCTCCTCATGCTGTGGGACTTGAGCCTGCTCATTGTTCCGCCTACGGGTGGCCGTCGCCCGCATGGTGACTAACAGAAACCTGTAGCCTTTGGCATCTCCTCGCAAAGAGGCTCTGCAGTTCGTTGACAGACAAGAACTTTTCCAGAACGTAACCCTCCATTTCCATCGCAGCCAAGAAAACTTGCTCATATATGCTCAGCCAGGGCTGACAATCCTTCTGCTCCTCTCCTCCGCCCCCTGTTCTCTTGTTAGCGATTAAGGTTTAGCCAGTTTAGGATTCTTGGCACTTAAAACAAACCCAAGAGAAACGTTCTGGAGGAAAGGGAATGAGAAAAAACAAGACGATGGCACTGGAGTAGGCTATTGGAAAGGAGAAATGGCCTGCTATCCTGAACTACTGCTAGGATGGCCCTGCATTACCGATAGCTGGATCCCGAAGACTACAAGCGGTGGGGGAAAACGTGCTCGCATGGTCATTGTGCCGCCGTTAAAGAGAAATGACAAGAGCGTAAAGCTGGGCTGGATGAGAAGGTTTGTGGATCCCCTGAGCTGGATAAATTTCCAACATGTCCATACTGGTGTCTGGGCTGTTGTATAAGAAGCTCTGTGCTGCCCCGCCATGAGAGATCGACATGTGCCAACCAAGAAATGCACCTTAATAAACAGAGCGTTGGGTCTCCTCTACACAATCCTTCTTGTCTTCTCTCTTTTCTTCTTTCCTTCTACTGCATCGGCCAGGCCCATTGCGATCTCTCGCCCTTCCGCTCTTCTACTCTGCTATCTCCTTCCTGTCCCTCCCTTTCTTCCCGTGCTCCCAGTGTTTCTTCTGCAGCTCCCAATCTGCAGCCATGGGGAAAGGTCACATCCAAGACTTCGATAGTGCAACGCAGCTCGAGGGCCACTGGGGATATGCCGACCGCGTCATCCCATGCACCAATGATGCAGGGTCCTGCGAGTACCTTGATCTTGTCTACGGCTCTCACGACCGTGGAATGATATACACTGGCGTGTTTTGGCTTACTGTTGCCTTTATCTTGATGTGTTTCGCGATCAACCGCTGCATCTCGCTTTCCCGTACGCTGCCCCTCGACTCCCCTGCCGAGGCTCAGCTCCCTGCGAGTGGCTTCTTCCGCGGCAAGACCGCCGTGCAGAGCTATCTACGCCGGTACCTTCTGCCGAACAACCCGCTGCGTTTTGTATTCGGCTACGTTACCCGCTACCAAGTGGCTGTTTTTGGTCTGTTTCTGGTGTACATGACCATCTGGTCCTTCGTTGGACTGACATACAAAAAATGGAAGACGCCTGTCAAGGGTGAAGTTGACATGTATAACACACGTAGTACACTAGGTCCTTGGGCCAACCGTGTCGGCGTGCTGGCTTATGCGCTCACCCCTCTGTCTATTCTCTTAGCTAGCCGCGAGTCTTTCTTGTCCTATGCCACTGGGATCCCATACACGTCGTTTCTGTTTCTGCATCGCTGGGTCGGATATCTAATTGTGCTGCAAAGCATGCTGCACACCATGGGCTGGATCATGGTCGAGGCATGGCTGTACAAACCACAGCCTGAGGTCTGGGACACTTTTGTGCCTCAGTTATACGTCAAGTGGGGCTTCGTTGGTCTGAGCCTCTTGACACTCATCTGGCTCTTGAGCTTGCCGTGGGCTATCCGCAACATTACTGGCTATGAATTCTTCCGCAAGGCTCACTATGTCATGGCGATGGTGTACATTGGTGCTCTGATTGGCCACTGGAAGAATCTACAGTGCTTTCTAATTCCCGGCATTTGCTTGTGGGCCATTGACCGTGCCCTGCGTGTAGTCCGCCCGTTCCAGCTGCATGATCGCGGCAATACCTGGGGCATTATCCCTGCACAGGCCTCTGTCAGGCTGTGGAAGGATGATGTCAACGGTGACATCTATCGCCTAGATTTTGATATCAAACAGAAGCCCTGGAAGGTTGGCCAGCACTTTTTCTTGTGCTTTCCTCAGTCAGGCTGGTGGCAGTCGCATCCTTTTACCCCTATTTCAGCTCCTCCTACCACTGCTGATGCAAAATCCTCTCCGCAGGTTATGACACAGTCATACGTCATTCGTGCTAAGGGGGGCGAAACTAAGAAGGTTGCTACCCTGGCTGAAAGTAGGCTTTCTAGCGACCCAAAGTCCACACTCTCCGTCATTGTTACCGGTGCTTATGGCGAGAACATTACTGAGTCGTTCACCCCTCAGTCGAATATCTTGTGCATTGCTGGCGGTACTGGTATCGCGTATGTTTTGCCCCCTCTTATTCAGCTAGCCAGAGCCTCAAATATTTCGCCTGATCGCAAGATTGAGTTGATCTGGGTTGTCCGCAGGAAGCTAGACATAGAATGGATTCAGCCAGAACTTGAGACTCTGCTAGCGCCGGTCTCTGCTAAGATTGTTGTCAAGATGTTTGTCACGACGGAAGCCGCATCAGACCATATCGATACCAAGGTTTCAACCAACCCAGAGAAGCAGGTCTCCTCTGACTCCAACTCCTCGTTGAACTCTGAGGCTCCATACGCCCTTGGCTGGGGCCGTCCGGAGTTAGTGGCAGCCGTCAGAGAGTTTGTGGATACGACTATCAAGGGCGAGACGACAGTGGTGGCTAGCGGTCCTCTTGGTATGGTTAGTGACTTGCGCCGGGCGGTCGCTGTATGTAACGATGGCTCTAAAGTATGGAAAGGCGAGGAGAGGTTTTCGGTCCGTCTGGTGTGTGACGAACGCCTGGAGGGTTAGTTAGGCAGCTGGTCTGTACATATGTTTGTGCAGTATATTCCATGATACCAATAATGTTTTTGATTTTCCTATGAATGAGATACCTGCCCTGCTTTGCTTCTACCAGCCAGCATCATCACGAGAATCAAAAAGGTGCATGAACTCGGTAAAACCGCAAAAAGATATGTTGTAGCAAGTGATGTTTGCCTCGAAGCGGACTTGAACCGCTGACCTCGACATTACTAGTGTCGCGCTCTGCCAACTGAGCTATCAAGGCCTGTGCCGGTGTGGGCTTGTTTAAAAGCTATATTTATACTCTGGTACAATCTGCGGCCCCACTTTGGCAGTCCGGGACTCCGGAGAGGTCCGGGCTTTCTAGCATGTGTTTTCTGTAAGTCCTGCCGCCCGTGTCTTTGTGGCATCAGATAGTGAGAGTACTACACCCATAAGGACCTGTGTTAGGAGCCCCTCTACTGCTAGACCTATCTATCCAGCTCCAAAATCACAGCTAAAAAGAGCCTAAAAAGAGAAATTGTAGATGTCGGTCAGTACCACTAAGACTAGTTTGGCCCAAGTTGCGCTTGAGGCTGCAGCCTATTCCCCATAAGCTTTTCTTTTTTTTGCAAGTTCACATGTGTCTCTTCTTCTTGTCTCCGCTATAGAAGGGGTATTGTGAAAAAAGACGAGAGGTGTTGAAGTCGTTGGTGGTACTTCTTGAAGCCCTCGTTCCCTAATATTGCTAGCTTCCTTCCTGTCTTATACGACCACAATGTCTTGGGCCTCCCTACCTTCAGGAAGTCAGTAGAGTGGCTTGTTTGACGCATGGTTCTTGCAGCCCTTAGACATCTCCCCGCACAGTGTTCCTTACTAGGCTATGGTACAAATGATTTAGAGATCACGTAACCGTCAAAAGCTCAGGTCCTGAGTCAGACATTTTGGAGCATGCCGCCCGCCCGTGTTAAGCAGATTTCCTGGTCTATCCCCGTGCGATGGTGTATATACTCTCCAATTATGACGTAATCAGGTCGTCTATGCTTACTATCTTCGAGATTAAAAGTATCAGACATGGGGAATTTTCTGACGCGATGGGAAGCTGAGGGTATACCAGACCAAGCCTGTCCAATATATGCCCCCAAGTCGAAGTGGGAACGCCACGAGAAGTGGGGAGTACGGGCCTGTATTTATGAATCTGCACTACTTACAGCTGTTGGGTCTGTGGACGGAGGGGGCTTGTGTCACACTATATATTGACCAGTGGGCGCTGTACTTGCTTTTGATAAGGTCAAGTTCTGGCTAGTTGTTGAGAAATATTTAAAAGCAATGGACTTTTACTATAGCTATGCCATGCTGTAACTCTGTCAGCTCAAGCTAAATCTGATACAAAGCTTTATACCGGTAGCATGCTGATGACAGTCGTGCTTCATTCTGCTTGCCATCGCACCCGCCGTAAGGCAATCTTGCCAAGATTATATGTCGTTACTAGCAAGAGCGGTAAGTCATATTTCGCGGTTGTGTTTGTCATAGCTGCAACCTTTGCAGTTAGTTGTATCTACGAAAAATGTGTCGCTAGATATAAGTCACTTAGTCAAAGCAGAGACATGGCGTTTGCTAATTGGGCGATGTATGATGTTTAGTGACTAGCGAAGCGAACTAGAACCTTCTTTAACATCACAGATTAGAGAGAAATTACCTCTAATCGAGGCCAGATATGAGCTACATGATGAAATAGTATGTTGCATATGGACTGGATCATTTATCCAGATTGAAATCCCACTGCAATGAGGATGAACTGCGGGCATAATTATTAGGCACATGACGTATGGCATTTGGTTGAGCGCACCGGAGATAAGGACTAAGCTCTGATAAAACCTTGGGCATTTAGTTTCACTATTATAATAACTCAGCCATGAGCCTTGAGTCTCTGGAGAATCAAATCTTGCTAGCGGTGTCAGAGTAGTAATATGCGAGGGATGAAAAGATTAGGGTTACTTCATGGATGACATCGTCATATCTTGCGATTCGTTCAAGGGCCCAGGTAAGATGCAAGGACTGACTCGTAAGGCCTGACTTCCCAGCACTGACCTAATATTCTTCCTTCCTAACTACCGCGGTTTGATGTAAGCTGTGTATTTCACTGTATAATCATAACCTGATCAGGGAATAAAAGAACTCTGACGATTTATGCCAAGGAGCAAGCAAGGCCGACTGATAATAACTGATAGACGACACGTGACGTTACGCAGAATGTATGCATCTATTTGTCTGTTGTCTGTTTGCCTATTTGACCATATGTGTATATGACTATCTACATTTGGCCTGTATCCCTATCGCATAGCAACTATGTGTTTCTTATCTACACACTTGCTAGCGTCATCTTGCCCTTCTCAAATGCACCCTCAAAGCCAGACATGTAAGATACAAATGTCCATGGCGATGGAGGGAGCACATGGAGCCTAGGTCTGACGAAAAATAGTTGTATACGCCGGATCACGGGCTTGTCTGGAACAGCCGCATCATCCGGCTGCGATGAGCCTAAACAGATATATAACAGATGCTTTCCCTACCTCTGATGGTGTATTTGCTTGTATGGGAGACCCTAGAACAAAGTTTCCTTATATCTCTACAGCTAAAATAACTACACACTCATTTCTACATACACCGCTACTGCTCCTTTCAACTTCTTTTGCCATGACTGATCGTTACGTCTCGCTCCATGCAGACCCCCAGGGTCCTGGTGATTCCCGCCCCACCGCCACTCAAATCATCAAGAATGAGAATCTCGAAGGCCAACTTTCCGGCAAGGTAGCCTTGATTACTGGCTGCTCTGCGGGCATTGGTGCCGAGACTGCAAAGGCTCTGCATCTTGCCGGCATGACACTGTACTTGACGGCCCGCGATCTGGAGCGGGCTAAGGAGGCCCTTGGTGATCTAGGAAATAGCGACCGAGTGCATGTTCTAAACATGGAACTAGATAAGCTAGAAAGTGTGCGTGCTTGCGCTGCCGAGTTTCTTTCGAGGAGCAAGACTTTGAACCTTCTTGTGTGCAATGCTGGTGTCATGGTCCCGCCCGAGGGCCGCACGGCGGACGGCTTTGAGATGCAGTTTGGCACTAACCATCTCTCGCACTTTCTCCTCTTCAATCTCCTCCGCCCTGCTCTCCAGGCTGGTGCCTCGTCCGAAAGGGCCTCCCGCGTGGTAGTTCTTTCGTCCCTCGCCCATCGCATGGGGAAGGTCCAGTGGGGCAACATCAACTTCGACGGCAAATATGACGCATGGGCGGCTTATGGCCAGAGCAAGACGGCAAACATGTGGATGGCTAATGAGATTGAGCGCCGCTACGGTGCTGATGGCATCCACGCATGGAGCGTTCATCCTGGCATTGTGCTCACGAATCTCTTCCGCCACATGCCTGGTGATGCCCTGGATGGTTTGTCCCAAGACCCTTACATTGCTAAGAACTATAAAACACCGGAGCAGGGCGCCTCGACTAGTGTGTGGGCAGCCACAGCTGCAGCGCTTGAAGGCAAGGGCGGCAGGTACCTGGAGAACTGTCAGATCAGTCGCCCGTGGACGGCCGAGGACGGCAAATGGGGATCGGGCTACGTGGAATATGCTTATGATGAGGATGATGCGAAGAAGTTGTGGGAGCACTCGCTGCAGTGGGTTGGCCTGTAGATACGATACGGAGGATGCGCTGAGCTCTGACTGACCTAGGTGCTGCAGCTTACAGTTTATATTTTGTAGTTTACAGTTTATAGTAACAGGGTTGATGATGAAGCCTGTCATTACAGTTTACAGTGGTCAATATTTGTGAGAAGGGTCGATCGACGACAAGTTTTGGCATTAAAAAAAGGATAAAATGGATGCTAGAAAATACAAAGATGCTCTAAAAGCCATAGTAAAAAGGGTAATAAAATAGTGCTGGTACAGAAGAGAAGAGAGAAAAAGGATAAAAAACGAAAGAGAATGAAAGAAAGTAAAAATAAAAGCAACCCCCCCTTGGCATTTCAACTCATCTCAAACAGAACGAAGCCTGCGCGACTTGGAGGCACAGCCTTTCTTGGGCAACGATGAAGGCTGAACAGACTTAGAAGAGGAGCTACGATCACTACTAGTCTGTGAATTTTCGTAGCTTTCAAAGGCTACCGGCTTGGCACTCGGGGCCGGCGTTGGAGTTCCATAGCTATCGTTAGCGGCGGCAGAAACTATCTTGGAGGTGACGGTGGGCTTGGTAGTAGTAGTAGATGTAGTAGCACTACTGCTGTTGCCAGAATTGTCGCTTCCATACCCAGTGGGGGTACCGCTGCTCAGCTTGCCAATGCCGGCATTCGCCATCACAGAGTCCTTAACCTTGTCCGGAGACGTAATTTCCAGCTCGAAGTCTATAGCCTTCTTGACAACCTCCAGGGTGGTCGAGTTGTCAGCGGTCTGCGGAGTGAGGGAACCCGAATCGTAAGACACCTGATTCTCCATGCATGCGCGACCCAGCGTAGTCTCGCAGGTCTGGGCAGTGGTCTCGTTGACGGTGAACATTCCAGTGCCACCAGTGCCGTAGTTGGGGTACTTGACCGACTCAAACACGTTGCCTTCGACAAACACCGAGGGCTCAGGGAAGACAGAAAAGGCATGACCAGACACATCGGACCAGTAATTGTTGAACAGGTGCCACACACTGTCCTTGCCGAGGTCGGGACCACGACCCGAGGTGTGGTGAATCCAATTGCCGTAGAAGCTGACATGGTCTTTTGTGCCCATGCCGAGAATGGTCCAGTAGTGGTGGTCATCACAGCTGGAGGACCATGAAGTTCGCCCGTCGAACTCGGTGTTGGAGATAGTGACACGTCCGCCTGGAGAAGAAACTGGGTGTTAACTGACAGATACAGTGAAGAAACGACGCATTTAGATGAGGCTGCACTTACTTGACTCGAAGCCCATTGAGATCATCTGCCGTCCGATAAGCGAAATTTTGACGTGGTCGATCCAGATGTTGTCGCAGTCGCTCATGGTAAAGGCATCGCCGCCCCAAATGTACTCTGGGTTGAGCTCGGTTATGTGAATGTTTTGCACAATAATATTGGAAGCTCCGTCCGTAAAACGCAGACCAGCGCCGCGGAGTACTCCCTTGTCCTCAAGGCCAATGAGAGTCTTGTTAGAAGCCACGTCGATACGAGTGACATTGTTGTAGGTACACTTGATCTTGGGGGCATCCTTGCACCAGTCGATGACGTCGATGGCATTTTGGCCCGAGCTGCCACAAGTGTTGCTGTCTGGAATGCAGCAGGCACAGTCCTTGCAAGAGCCCTCACTGCCGATGAAGTTGTATTCCTTTTCAAGAAGGATAACGCGGGGCTTTGCATCTGTTAGCCATTCTTTGAGCTCGTTAATGTCGGCCGGAGAAATGGGGGCCAGATCCCCACCGCCAGTAGTGTCCTTGGCAAAACCTTGGGGGCGCCCAACAACGCCTGCCGCATCAACGGTTGAGGTGAGAGCCACCAGGGCGTAGAGCACAGCTCTGAAGAAAAACATTGTAGTTTTGAATCACCAAGGAAAACAAAACGTTGAAAGACCAGGAGCCAGTCCGGCTGAGAGCAGGGCAAAGAAAAAGAGAAACAAAAGAAAAAGAGAAACAAAAGATGCGTACTATTAGAACAAGAACATAGAAGCTACTTCGTAGCATCTGGGGATGCACACCATTATAAAGCAATATCAAAACCACAAGAAAGAGGGGGAGTCTGTTTAGAGCTAGTGGACCTGGAAAATCAGTCAGTTGATTTTGGATTAGACCCTGTGCTGCAAGTTCCATATTGTGCAATATATTAAGATTAAGGAGCATCGGGGGCGTTTGGCAGACAGGGCAGGGGTTTGCTGTAGGCAGAGCACTACGGCTCCTTTAGTTTTGTTACCATGGAGGTTTGGCTGTTAGCATGGGGTTCATCCTGGTCACATCCTACACTAGTAGTTCTATGATTCACCTTTTAATCTTGACGATCAGTATGGAAAGTTGGGACGACGAATTGACGGCCCTCCTCGGCTAACACTGCCCTGAGCGCTCCAGACCGCCTAGGGCTATTAACGGAGAAATATAAAGCTTAAAGGGCTCTTTGGCTAGTATGAAACAGTTGATGGAATTTTGAATGGCCATGAATTTTGTCAGAGACAGGGCGAGAGAGAGGAAGAGACAGTGATCGCGTCTATTTCGCTCAACTATATACAATATAGATAGGAATCAAAGCAACATTAGACGAACTCCTTTCACGCGACTAAAACCAATCTCGGCGCCGAGACAGCCAAAGGCCTATAATTTAACGATAATATTTCTTTTCCACCGCTCGGAACGGAACATACAGCAGAGATGTCAGGGCAAATGCAATCTCAAGACCAATGTCGCCTGTTTTTTCCGCAATCGGCCCAACCCACCATACCTGTGCCATGCTCGGAATAACCAGCACAAATGAGAGCACACAGGCACTCATAGCAGCAGCGCCCAGAGGAAGTCTAGTCCCATCGTTCCAAATCTCCGGGTCGTACTGGGCACAGTCGCCCTTGCGGAAAACGAAATGCTCAACTGTTACAACAGCGAGGAAGGCCGCAGACCAGTAGCCTATAAGCGCAATGAAGTTTTCAAGACTGACCAGGAAGTGTTTGGCAGCCGGGATTGAAACGGGGATAATGATGGCAGTCAACAGTACTGCGTATATATACCGCGAAACTCGGCTGAATGGGGCGGCGAGCTGCTGGAAGTTTAGCGTGATGGCATACGATGTGGCTGCCAGGTTGCCTAGCAGACTAAACGATAGAATGACTACGATAAAGCGGCCGAAGCCGTGCAGTGGCAGAAGCATACCAGCCAGGGCCCCGCCAATGAGCGTCTCATTGTACAGCTCTTCCCACTCAGGCACATTGCTGACTGCACCTCCAATGGCTGCACCGAGAGTCATCAGCAGAATCGTCGGGAGGACTAGGCCGATGTATGAGTAAGTGAATATGCGCCATGAGTGGGCCTTTGGAGACATATACGTAGAAAAGTCACTTGAAAGACAGCCCCACGGTAGCATATACGAAGATACAATCATGGCAAAGGACATGATCTGAGGGGCTGTAGCAGACGACTCGGGGACAACCTGCTCACCGAGTCTATCTGAGCCAGCGCCAGCTGCAATAGCAATCCCAATGATGGTTGGAATCCAGGCATAGCGCTCGAAGATGTGCAGCGTGTGAAAGCCAAATACCGAAATGACCATGGCTATTAAGGCCACAATCACGATGCCCACAGATGGTGACAATTTGCCGTTTGATACAGCGGACAGGCATTGGCCGCCGATGACTGCCATGATGATGCAGAAACCTATGAGAGTGGCAAGATTGAGCACTACAGGCACGCAGATGAGGTAGCAGCCAAAGCTGTAGCGGGCCTGAATCATCTGGCGCATGCCAGTTTTAGGACCCAAGGTCGACAGAAAGGCGACAACAATGGCCGTCAGCAGATTGAAGAATAAGATGATGAGAGCCGAGTCACGTAATGAAAGTCCATATACTGAGGTTCCCAGCATTCCAAATGTGATTCTAAGTGGCCGGGTTGTTGTTAGTGGGTCGTCTTATACATGACATGTGAGGGGGTCATGTGGATAGCTTACGGCAAGATATTGGCGTTCATGCAAAACCACAGCGTGCCGACATCGAGAAAGTTAGTGTTGGTTCTTTTGTACTCTGGGATTGGCTCATGGCCGTTGTATTCCAGTCGGCCAGATTTCAGAGCCCGACTAACAACTGTCTTCCAGCCACCATTACTACGTGGTGTATCGGCTGACGGTGTGTAGACTTGCAGCGAAGGGACCTGGCCCTTCTCCGACACGTTCAGATCCATGAGGGCAGAATGAGTTATAGACTGAGAAAGACGCGAGTAAGGAGCAGTAGTAGCAGGTCGCCAGAACCGGACACGATAGTTGGCTATATAAACAACTGTGTAGGCCTGGAAGTGAGCAGAGCGAGGGAAACGAAAACAAAAAAAAATGACACAGTCCAGATAGCACCCTTTGTGCGCTTAAGTCTTGATCTTTCTTGCTCGTGTCACCACCACGAGGCCAGATTTTATTTAAAAAAATTCTGCGCTCATAGTTACATTAAAAACTCGCGCTCTCAAAGCGTAGTAGATGGAAGCAGCCTGGACAATATAATTGGCGCGATAAGCACTGATAAGTACTTTCATGTCGCCAGCGCTTCGGTCTCAGCGTGGCTACGCTCATCTAAGCGAAAGAAGGGGAAAAAAGCCTCTTCTGAGACGAAGTAGCAGTTGTAATTGAACATTGAAACTTCGAGATAGTTTGAGCCAAGGTTACACATGCCTACATGTGAATTGCCTATGTGTAAACGTCTAGAAATAGCATGGTCACAGCAAACAAAGTCCTCAGGATTTGCTGCTGGAAAGCTGGGGCGGCCTGCCAGCAAAACATTTTGCTTTAATAGCCCAAGGAAGTCGGATGGGCGCTGTTAAGACTCGAGGTATTTGTGGGTCCGGCAAAAAAAAGCGGCAAGTCCGGCAAAATTAGGAACTTACTTCATAATGATTGTGTAACCAGTTCTTTGGACTTGAGGCAATCGAATTGATAATGGCCCCGACTTTGAGCTTGCCAATTCTCGAGTAGCATTCTTACAGAATTTGGCAGGAATAGTTTCATCTGTGATAACAGTTTTTGACTGCAGCTCAACCCCACCCATATGTCGCGTCAGGGCCGTAGAAAGGCCCGTTGACTAAAACATGTGAGCCGTATTGTTATCATTTCGACGTGCCTGATATATAAATACGACGAGCTTTGTTTGGCTGCTTCCACATCTCAAGTTTCCATGTAACCAGTCTCCATCTCTGTATTATCCCACGCATGTGTGAAGGTGAAGGATCGCATTTTCACCTGTGCTTAAGCCCCCCTTGTCTAGAAGGAAGGCCTGCCTTCTGTGTCTTCCTGTACCATTACATCGCCCTCTTGATTCAGCCCCCGTAAATTTATGGTCCGCCACACCTTTGCTCAAGTCCTCATGTCAAACGCCCGCGGCGAACACAGACAAAAAAGAGAACAAAGGTGTGCTTTAACCTAACAAGGAGGCAAACTGGCACGTGAGTATGGTATGGCATGACAAATAACAGAAATTCAAGTCAATTTTCAAGACTAAAAATAAACAAACAACCATGTGGTATAGCTAACAAAGCATTCGATGCATATTCATGAACAAGACCTCTCATAAATCCTTCGGGCTATTCTCCAACCCAATCCGCAAAAGAAAAAGAAAATAGAAAAAACAGAAAGAAAAAAAACCATAACCATAACCAAAGAAAATTGATTCCTTTATGACCACATCTTCATCCACGTGCGTTGCAAAAACGACTTGGAGGCCATCTCGCGCTTGTAGTTCTCCATCATGCCACCATCTTCCCACTTGGCACATTCGGCATCAATCTCGGCCTTGCCAGAGACTAGATCGGCATTCTCAGGCGCAATCAGTGATGTCTTCTTGTAGAACTTCCAGCCAAAGAACATGATGAGCGAGTAGGGCACACAGAAGTAGCTGGTGATAAAGCCCTGAGTGTCCCAAGGCTTGAACTTGTCAAATCCAACAAAGATGATGGCTAGTGTGCCAATTAACAGGGAGACGTATGAGATGTAGGGGGTGTAGGGGGCGACGTAGGGCAAGTCGGAGTCAGCAAGACCCTGGGCCTTACGGGCACGGCTCCAACCAACGAAGACAATAACCATTCCGAGATATGTGGCGATAAGGCCGGTTGTAGTCAGATCAACGAACCAATAAAAGACAGTGATGGCCGAGTTAGAGCAGACGAGGAAGGTAATGGTGGTCAGCAGAGAAACAACACCAACGCAGTACAAGGGAACACCAGCGCCATTGCACTTGAGTAGGAATCGGGGGGCTTGCCCATCTATACCAGAGGAAGAGAGAATGTTAGTATACAAGCTAAGACAGAGGGTAAAAAAAAGAAAGAAAAAGAAAGAAAAGGCTTACCACGCGCGAGACCATAAAGAGTTCGTGAAGCCGAGTACAGGTAAGCATTGCCGCAAGAAAGACCCGAAAGAAGGATACCCGCGTTCACCACGTGGGGAAGGCCGCTGATGCCCAAGTTCACAATTCCAATGACCCAGGGGGAAGCTGCAGCACCAGGAAGACTGCCATCAACAGCGGCCATCAGCGTAGGGTCACGCGAGCTGCAAATGATACCAACAGCAAATACACCAATCACGTAGAAAAATAGCAGGCGATAGAAGATCAGCTGGGCAACGCGGGGAATCGTACGGCGAGGGTTCTGGATCTCCCCCATAGCCAACGCAATCATGTCGGGGCCAGCAACAGTGAAGCCAGCGTACAGGATAACCTTCCACCATCCGAGAAAGCGGCCTTCAGCGCCTTCCGCATGGTAACTCTGCATGACGCTTGTCTCCTTCCAGGCACGGAACCCATAGGCATCGCCCTTGGGATTTCCACCGACCATGGTGATGAAGGTCACAAACAGCAGGCCAATAAGCATGATGATCTTAGTCGAGGCCATGATGAACTCAGCTTCGCCGTACCATTTGACAGCAATCACATTGAGCAGAATGCAGATGACCATAGAAATGGCAATCCATACGCCGGGGTTAATTTCTGAGTCCCAGTAGCCCATGATTGTAGCGACAGCCGAGTATTCCACACAAACAAGCATGACCGAGGCGTAGAAATACGTCCAACCAATAGCAAAACCGAGAGCGGGATCAACGAAGCGGGCAGCAAGCTCGAAAATGGAGCCCTTGACAGGTAGGTAGGCGGCCATTTCAGCGACACACAGGTAGCTGGGCCAGACGAACAGAACAGACCAAAAGATGTAACCGAGAACAAGAGACAGAGGGCCAGCCTTAATGAGAACACCACCAATTCCAACGAACAGCCCGGTTCCAATAGAGCCGCCAATAGCCATGAGCTGCACGTGACGGGGAGACAGACCACGCTTGGTCTCCGTAAATTCTAGTTTGGTAGCCCCAGCCTGCATAGAGGCTACCTCGGGGGACTTGATGCCCAGTTCAGAAGAGCTACCCATAGCGAAGCAGTAACTCGGAGGGTAATCAGGGAAAATAAAGATGGTAAAAGAGGTACTTTTCTAGAAAATAAGAGAGAAAGAAGGGTCTTGGGGGGGCGAAGGGGATAGCGAAGGGGAAAAAAGGAAGAAAAGAAAAGAAGGGAGATGGTAGAGATGAAAGCCCGGCCTAGAGATGAGGAGAAATTCGAAAGTGCAAAAGAAGGGGGGTATCTCGTAGCATTATATCCTTCAAAAGGAAATGGGAACACGACGTTGATAGTGGGAAGGGCTAGGCAAAATGAAACCATGCTATCCTCCCTCAACGTCGATAGCTGAATATGGCTCCATTTCCCCTTTCAACTCTTTGCGAAGCGTTGAAGGAACAACCTTCATCCACTCACCTTGGGACTGATTACAGTCCCATGTCTAGCACCAAGATTTAGCACTACTGGCTGGTCAACGACGGGGCTTGGCTTTGTGATCAATCCACACGTCACGTTAAGGCCGGGAGGGAGCACTGACAAAACACGGCCATCCCCAGTCAGAGCTAAAAGATAAAAGACAGAGCAAACAAAGCGTGTTGCTTGTTGATAGCTAGAAAAAAGCGCTTTAGAAGTTCGCATACGCCGAAGAAGGCATTTACTTCATAGTAAGTGAGGCGTCTTACGCTGCTGCGACTCTTAGGTCTTTCTTATTTTCCAGGGCTTTATTATGCCTAGAAGCCGCAAATTATCATAGGCCGTCCAAATGCGTCAGCAGCTTTGACGCTCGTCCCACTCTTCATATTCCATTGCTCCAGTCACTTTCTGTTTTCCCCCCCCCCCCATCCATCTATCTTCACCCTGGATCGCCCGGTTCTTCCATCGCTCCTGTGTGCATTGTTCAGTGAGTTCCTATCTAGAAATGGAAGGCGCGCCATGCACAAAGACTCGATCGAGTTTAGTCGAGGTAATTACCGCAACTCTTTCCTGATACTTGTAGCCTTGTTCAGCATTAGCTAGTTCACTTCACCCCTCTTTCTCGTTCCCCCGGAGTTGCTGCCCAGCATTCCAATCTCTGATAAACAGATGCTCTAAATCAATATGTAACAGATCTTGGTCGACCGGATTTTGCAGAGTGGGGGGTAGGGGCCATTTATCCCGCCCTATCTTTCTATCATTGGTTTGACTTCTCTCATCTAAGCAACAGGCAAGACAGCGGGCCACCTAACCTTTCCTAGTCCCAGTGTCCTAGCTTTCAACTTTAACCTCCTCTTATCTTCACGTCTTGCCCCTGTCGACATCTCTCTGTCGCCTCTTTTTCCTCATCAAGACTTAGTGCCCTGTATAGCACTGGGCTATTAACCTTTTATGGTCCTCGTAGGGGTACTTAGAGTACAGTACGAGAAATAGAGCCGGCGCACGCACCGAAGAGACGACTAGGGTCTAGGGCTCAAATAAAAACTTGGAGATAAGAGAGAGGGTGGAATTATCAACTGACAGGAAAGGATCGTCAAGAACTTGCAAAGCGAAAGGCAACGCTGCCTTTTTTGCCGCTCAATGATATCGAGCTGCTAGCAGTTGGAGGACTAATTTGTTGTGGATACGGTTCCCTCCACTTCTGAATTAGCAATAGAAATCTGCACTATTGCTGGTGGGCTTTCTCTCCTCTTCTTCTACTTTCTCTTCTCCTCCAGATACAGATGCTTTACAACAACCTAGCAATTCCATACAATGGGCTTCAATCATTTTCTGATACTAGCAACACTGGGCTTCGGCTGTGCTCACAAAGACCATTATACACAGTCTAGCGACGATCCTCGTGTCGATGTTTCTCTCGAGGAAAAATGGGGTACCGATGTAAGTTGCCACTATGAACTTGCGTTGCACTTCATGCCTTAACTCTTGTTCTTTATTAGTGGGGCTTTGCAGGTATCCAGACCTTTGCCCATCTCCCGCATGTCAAGTGCTTGGTCGAGGACAAATATCCGTTTGACATTGGTGTTATTGGAGTGCCCTTTGACACTTCTGTCAGTTATCGTCCTGGTATGTGCTACATCGTTAACCGCTTCTTCTGCCTTTTCTTCTCTGCTAACATTGCTTCACCTAAGGCACCCGATTTGGGCCTCGCGCGCTGCGCTCTGGATCTTCTCGCCAGACGCCGTTCCGAAGTTTCAACCACCGTGCGGGCATCAACCCTTACTCTTCATGGGCCCGCATTGTTGACTGTGGTGATATTAACGTCTCTCCTTTTGACAATGGTCTCGCCCTGCGTCAGATGACCGAAGGCTACGCTGAGCTCTCCAAACGCTCTCCCACAGCCCCGGTTCATACTGGGGGCAAGCCCAAGCTAGTTTCGCTTGGCGGCGACCATAGCATTGCTCTTCCTGCTTTGCGTGCCCTAAGAAATGCATACGGCCGGCCCATTAATGTTCTCCATTTCGATGCCCACTTAGACACATGGCATCCTGCCAAGTACCCTTCTGTCTGGGTACCAATTCCTGCCCCGGGCGAGGCCTTTCCTCAGAGCTTCTTCACTCACGGTAGCTTCTTTTGGATGGCTCACAGCGAGGGTTTGATAGCCAATGGCTCTATCCATGGAGGGATCCGCACACGCCTAGCTGGTGTTGATGATGCTGACTTTAGGGATGATACCGAGCAGGGTTGGTTTCGCATCCTAGCCGACGATATCGACGATATTGGCACTGGGGGCGTCATCAACACTATCATGGAGCGCTTGGGAACTGAGAACCCTGTCTACTTATCCGTTGATATCGACATTATCGAGCCCGGTCTGGCCCCTGGAACCGGAACGCCCGAGCCTGGTGGCTGGACTGCTAGAGAATTCATTCGCATTCTTAGAGGCATTGAAGGTCTTAATGTTGTTGGTGCCGATATTGTGGAGGTTAGTCCTAACTACGACGATGCTGGAGAGACCACCGCCCTTTTGGGTGCACAAATTGCCTTTGAAATTATTACTAGCATGGTCAAGAAGGGCACTAATGTTGCAGGGGCGGTGACCGAGTCTCATGACGAGTTGTAACAAAATTTAGAAGCAGCAAAGTTTAAACCATATTATTGAAGCCCCTTAGAATCAAAGCAAAGATTAAGCGTATACGATGCTGGTCACGTAGGGTTAGGGTGAACAGTACGTTGATTGACGTTATTTTGCCACAAATGTTTTGTTAGCAAGTTGGTGGTTGAATGGAAGGGATGTGCAAGGTATCTGATACATAGTACAGTGTCCATATTGTTTTCCGCTTTCTTTCACTCCTCACTCCTCCTACCCCCTCTTTCCCTTGGCTTCCCCAGTCCCCCAAACGGGAAATGGCCTACTAGCATTGGCGTTAATACTGGGCTGTTATACTTGCGTTTCTTCGCAGTTGAGTAAGACCGATGAAGGGACGAGCTTATCTATGGTTTTTGTCCTCGGGAAAAATACGCCTTCTAGAAGACAAACCGAAGGTATATACGTAGCAATAAAGGGGCTTTTTAGTCTTTCTTTGAAGAGATTAGACTTGGAGCGCACAAGTTGGAGCCACACCCAAGTATCACGACTTGGGCTTTCCCCTCACCTAAATTATTAATGCCCTTGCCCATGGTATTCAACCCCACGATCCTGTCAACCCACGAGCAAAGAAGCTCTGTCCTAGAAGGGAAGGTTCATGCATGACTTGAGCTTTGAAACTTGGAGGCTCGTCATTAGGTGGAAAATATTTGTAATAGAGTTTGCGAGCCCATAGTATAGCAGTTTCCCCAGCTTTTGAAGGGCAAAGATTTGTGAGCCGGGCTATGCGATTCTATGATTGGATAGATGGTCGGATAGTTGTTAAACAATCGGACTCGATATTAAACCGACTTCTCTTTTGTTCTAGGTGCGCAGATAGCCGGTAGTACGATCCACCGGGACCTGCTTAAAGAAATCCAACTATATCTGGTGCCAACTAGTAAGAGAGGGCTTCAAGCCTTACCGATGCACATGCCCAGGGACTCGAGCTATCCGGTTTAGGGTGAGATAGTCTGACAGGGAAGCAAGGATATTGATATTGATAAAGCAACCCCAGCCCAGTCCAGCCCAGATCAGATCAGATGGAACGATGCTACTGCTATGATGTTTGCCCAAAACATGTTAGTGGACCGGGTCCGTGCCGGTCCCAAACCAATGGAGTGTATTCATAGAGCCGGATAGAGCCCCGGTGTTGAAAAGTCTAGCAGCTGTCCACCCCAGCCTTACTACTGTCTATTTTTCTTCCCCCTCGACAAAAGAAAGTTTCCGCCGGCTAATCGCACAGCCATCCTAAACGCAAACTGGTTGCGTTTTGCTCGCATCAATAGTATAGATTCACTGTCAATAATGGATTTTTCTCGGGCATTTTTTGTGATGGCTGCTCATATTATGTTGAAAACTGGGTGACTTTGGTTTTTATATGCACTATCAAAGATACCACCGCTCTATGTCATGTTATTTTTGTCATTTCTTATCTGAGGTTGACGGTGTCCCTCCCCAGCTGCTATCAAAACTCTCAAACTGAAAGTCGCCTTGCAAGAAGGCCGTGAGCTCAGCATCAAATAGCTCATTGGGGAAAGAATGCATACCCTGATTATGTGGATGGCTAGAGTGTGATTCGTATGATGGTTGGACATGCGGATTTGAAGCAAGATTTTGGTATTGTGTATTAGACGGACCGTGGAATTGTAGTTGCTGTTGATGTCGGACCGGAAAGTGGTGGAAAACGGTACCTGGGCCTTTGCATGTATTAGGCTCGCAATCAGATGCATCTTCCGGTTTTCTTTCCAATGGAAGGGGGGTTTGGTTCTGCGACGATCCTTCCGCTGGGCTCTTGCCGTTAAGTGGAGTTGCTATTTGTTGCAGGCCCTTCTGCCACTTGGAACTCATAGGCCACGCCGGATGGAGCTCGCTCAACACCTCCAATGCTTTATTTGCCATTGTCTCGGCGAGAGGGGCTAGCTCTGGGTAAAGACTGGGCGAGCGCCATAGATACGAGGCCAGGGAGCCGCACATATACACACAAAAGACAAGAATTTGCGGGAAGCCTTCCTCGGGGGTCCGCATAGAAAAGAACGCGTCGATCTGCTCGTGGAGGGACTGCACGTTGGTGAACAGTTCTGTTGCCATTTGTGCCCAGAATCCGTCTGGAGCATCCGGGTAGCTTTCCCGGGTTGAAGTTATTGGGATATTGGGGGCCGGCTCGTCGGCGTCGGGGGCCATGCTGGGCGTTGACGCAGGCAAATTCTGGTCCGGTGGAGATGACGTCAGCGTTGCCAACATATCCTCAAGGTAGATACGCCGACTGACAATATGGCTGAGTCGTATGACCATAGTCACAGCTAGATAAGCTAAATGTAAGCTCTCTGATTTCCAGCCCCGGAGATTCCACACTGAAAAGCAATGATTCTGTGGTAGAGAGGCTTCCCATTCGTTTAATTCCGCTAACGTGCGTGCATACTCACTCGACGCATCCCACGGAGGGGCTTTGTTAATGCTATGATCAGTACGACAGGCACGGCGTGCCACCTTTCCCCAAAGCCCATGGACCTGGATGAGTGTTGCAAAGAGACAGCGCCGAGAAGAGTATACAAGACTAGGGTTAGCAATGCCGGGTGGGGTTCCGGCCATTGCCGCGCGTTCCGTAGGGATATCGCCAAAGGCAAAGTCCTTTTCGTCACAGGGCAAAAGCGTTGTGATATCTTCCAGGGGGAAAGGAGCGGGGGTCTTGTATCCTGAGTGTAGATTTTCCTGGCTCTGGATCATCCAAAACGTCCGTCGTGCACTCTCTGATTGGACGATTTGTTCCGCCAGTGCATGAGGCGGCAAGGCGTAGGACTCTTCGCAGTGAAGCTTAAGTAAAGCAGCCATTCTAACGGCAATTCCCATATCTATGCTGCTACGATCCTTGTCGCCGTTCCCCCATTGCGATATGGCAAGCAAGAAGAACGCCTGGATACGTTCGAGCGACGGGAGATACATTTCTGTAGGAACCATCCGCCGCGATGCCTCGACAAAATAATCGGTCGCCTTGCGGGCGCCGCCGTATCGCTGGACTAGCTTGGGGGTGAAGCGTGCGGAAATACAGAGAATGCAGCAAAGAAGGAAGGTGCTGACATTTTCAGACGGCCGTATTAGTCGTTCCAAAAAGATCGACTTGGGAATAAAGCCAAGCTGGAAGTAGGAAGTGACAAATATGCGGCAGCCTTCAACTACTTCATCGATGGGTGGGAGAAGAGACCTTGCATCAGAGGACCCCAGCGGATCAGGGCAACGCGGGATCAGCACATCAGCGGCAGATGGTTGGGGGGGGCGACTGCACATGTAGCTAACGGGAGCTACCGCCGAGGAGTAGAGCCCGTTATTTTGAGCCGACCTAGATACGGCTTTTTCGATACTGTTATCGCTAGAACAATTCACAACAGACTCCGAGGCTGTCACTGGAGCGGCCCCTTTCTTAGCTTCGATTTGCTGAGCCGCATTAGCAGTCGCTGTTCTTCGTCGGAACTGCCGGTCCACATCCTTCTCCCCGCGCTTTGGAAAGCTGCATTGTGTTTCAACCAAGCCGCCAACTAGCTTGCAGGCTTGGCAAGGTGGGGCCGGATTATCATGGACACATTTAGATCGCAGCCGCCGGCAACGGCCACAGGCAACGGTGCCTCGACGTCGGACAGGCTTTGCGAGAGGCGCAGGCGGTTGAGGCTGGGACGGAGTGTGAAATTCGTCCTTGGTTTCGGCTTGGGGTCCGACCGCCGCTACGGCAGAGCCTAAAGGCGAACTACATGCGGGCGTAAGTGTAGATATAGATGCAGGTGCAGATTCAGGTGCGGATTCAGGTGTGGTGGATTCAGGTACGGATGCAGATACAGATTCAGGCGCGGCTGCAAGTGCAGAGGCTAAGGCTTGTCTTTTGATGGGAAGCTTCTGAACTGCAGCACCATAGTCGTTGGTGTCACTTCTACTAGTGGGACAATTTGCCATGGAGTAGGCAAACAGAAGCGAACGGGCAACAGCAAAGAAAAATAAGCAAGTATCAATCTAAACAGGCAAAATATGCAAGACAGATGGGATTATTTGAGGCAAGCGTCATTTTTTCTCTCCTTTGGCAAGATTCCGGCAAGATTCCGGCACTTAACCCTTGCTTTTTTCAGGGTTACGTCGCTATGCAGGGCAAGCGACTTGACAACTCCCACAATCAACGTCAAATCTGTTAATGAAAGTGAAGTTCAAAGTGGAGTTTTCCATTCAGTGCCTTCCGCTTCCATGCAAAGCAATAACCTGTTTCTTTGGGGAATTTGTGGTGATCTTGATTCTAGAAAACCTGCACCTTCCTCAAGCAGCACCATCCGATGTTACCGAGGCTCAAGATAATCTCGAAGCGCCGAGTCATTTATCATGAAAGCACTGATACAGGAGCATGTACGTACATATTACGTTTACTTTACTCTGAATCATGTGCAACCATGTGTTCAGCAATGGTGTCTGCTCCTATCCGTGGCAATGGTCCTAGCAGACGGAAAAACCCTGACTCATGCGACCCACTTTTGATTTATCAGAGAGGGACATAATGAGAAGATGGTGTGGTGCAATTTTGCGCACATAATTACCTGGAAGCTGAGCACTTTTCTTTCGCTCGTGTCTGGGCCGATGTTGGTAACTTTGACTTTATCATAGTTGTTACTCCAGTTTTGACGCTGGCTACGTGTGAAATAGGCGTTCAAAGCCTTCCACGATCTCAAGCCGCGCCTACCCTCTTGACTGTTTCACTAAGCTGCATGTCATCTGCACCCGACAGTACTGCTTGTTGTTACAGCACAGCTCAGAACGCCCCATGCAAAGTTAAGGCGATTTATCAAGACTAAAAATTGAACGCTTCTACTATATTTTCCCGCCGGTGCGCCTGCTTGTACCTCATTGGAAGTCTGTTGAAATGGGCGTCATCATTGTATTAGCTTCGGCAGCCCTCCAAATACCTTCCCTACTACTCATCGCAGTAGCCATTGCCGTGATATTCATTTTGCGGTACTTTCTCCCTTGTCGCCGAACATACCATCTTCCATTGCCCCCTGGGCCGCCCGGAGAACCTGTCATCGGTCATTTTCGGGTCATTCCTACTGATAACCCGGAGTATGCCTACATAGAATGGGGCCGGGAACTCAAATCTGATATCCTCTCATTTTGTGTTCTTGGCCAATCTATTATCGTACTCAATTCTGTGACTGCTGCTGTCGATCTTCTTGATAAGCGAGGAGCCAACTTCTCGGACCGGCCGCGGTTCATTCTTTTCGAAGAAATGGGCTGGGGAAGAATCTTAAGCTTTCTGCCATGGGGCCCGAAGTTTCGACAGCATCGCAAAATGCTACAAAGGTCGTTTCAGAAGTCCTCTATCGTAGCATACCGTAGCCTGCAAGAGTCGGAGGCCACAATTCTCCTACGTTCTCTTGTTTCCAGTCCCTCTACGTGGGAAACTTCTCTTCGCCGCTACTCGACGGCAATCGTTTTAAGAGCCGGCTTTGGAATACCACTACTTTCCAAAGACTCGCCATGGATCACCATTGCTGAGGATGCTAGCTATGCACTGGGTCATAGTGGGGCACCAGGAGGGACACCAGTTGACTTTTTTCCGTTTTTGCGATCGCTGCCGTCCATGTTTCATGATCGTAGCTTGAGGTTTGCCCGTGACTGGCGCTGGGCTATCAAAAAAATACATGATGCTCCTTTTACTACAGTAGCTGCCCTAGCACCTAGCGAACGCCAGCCGTCACTCATCACCACACTTTTAGTACAGAGGCAAATGGAGATAGATTCAGGACAGACACCAACCCTGGATGAAGCTGATATCAAGGGCGCAGCAGCAGCAGTTTACGCAGCAGGGCAAGACACAACCTGGAGTACGCTAGTTGTCTTTATTCTTGCAATGGTCCTTAGACTAGATATACAGAGAAAAGCACAAGCAGAGTTAGACAAAGTCGTAGGCTATGGACGCCTTCCTACATTTGCAGACCGCCCCTCCCTGCCATACCTCGATCTTGTATTGCAGGAGACTTTGCGATGGATCCCTGTGTCTCCTTTGGGCGTTCCTCATCGATCTCTCAAAGATGAGATTTACCGCGGCTATTTAATCCCAGCCGGTTCGTACGTCTTTGCAAACGCTCGCGCCATGACCCATGACCCCGCAGTATACTCCGATCCAGAAATATTCAATCCAGACCGGTATCTCCCGCGATCAGAGGGTGGCTTCGATGAGCCGCTTCCCAGCGGGCATTTTGGGTTTGGCCGTAGAGTGTGTATTGGGAAGCATCTCGGCGAGGCCAGTGTATGGATCGCCATGGCCAACATATTGAGCACAATGTCGATAGAGCGAGAGACATGTGAGAAAGGAGTAGAGATTGTCCCCCCTGTAAAGCTGACCAACGGGCTCACTAGCCATCCACAACATTTCCCATGTAGAATAAGATTAAGAAATCAAGAAACCAAGAACATCATAGAGGCGTGAAAGGCCTACGCCTAGAATGACGATAGAATATGTTATACGGTGGCTGCTAAGCACCTTAAACTTGACCAAGTACATGGTTCCAAGATCCTCAACAAGCCATCTAGTTAGACAGAAAAAAAATGTGATAGATTATAGCTCGGTATTGATCGCTGCTAAAAACTAGTGCGCAATAAAATACGTCTTATTTTGTATAATTTCTACACATATATTGTACTTTCATTCTAACATTCACCAATCTACAGTATCCCTATCACCCGGTGTATAAAGCTAAGAGGAAATAGAAGAACCACATTACCATGGGCGGCATGTCAACAGACCGTGATCGTTTCATGACTTCAGAGCGGCTCATTTTAGCTATATCATTAGTGCCATCGCAGTACAGAATCAGTGGCTGTTCTAAGTTTGCGATTTCTTGAGTAGGTAGCTCGTCTAGAAAGTGGCGAAGAAATTGTGTCTGTTTGGCAGCTAAGGTAACTACAATATATTCACCAACGGCTATGGATCCTGCTTGGACAGTCTGTTTGAATTTTCTCCAGCAGATTGGGGAACCAGAAGGTTTGAACAAGCATCTGGACGTGCCTTTTCAGTCAAGATAGTCCCCAAAAGTAGCATCGGTGTAGGCCTCTAGACCTTGATTGGCACTTTTTGAATAGCAAATGCCTCAAAGATTCGTCGCACGTAAATATCTTATAATTCCTTTTTCTGCTTACAAATAAGTTTCTGAAGGCTGGTAGCTGTACTGAGCTAGATAGCTTGTGGTAAATATCATATCAAGCCAACTCATGCGTGATACCACTATAGAAGCCTGATGGTCTGCTGATAGCGTCGAGTTTCAGATTTACTAAGAAAAGTGAAGTTCTAGCGGAAGTTGAGATAGTCGAGAACACTTGAGAGGCGATGGAAACTGCTCTTTCTTTGGTAGACAGTGTCAGCATTTCAAATCTTGTGAGTAGGTCATAGATGTATTTCGTCTGCCTTGGTTAAGTTTTACCGGGGTTCGAAAGTATTTGGATGCCAATATATGTCGGACTTGTTGTGAACCCTTCATCACATAGATTCCGTGAATTTGATTGTGGACTTTCTGAAGACATCCAGTGTCTGAGCCATGAAATAGCATATTATAAAAATGCATCAGGATGATGAGATAAAGGCACAAGAGTTTGGATTCAAAGGGAAAATCCCAATTAACAGGAGGAGATTTTCAAGGAATCCGGTCCATCTTCGCGTAGCGTGTCGGAGACCATAAAGCGCTCTTTGGAACTTTGCTACAAGCTCTTTTCCATCCATTACCTACTTTAGATATCCGTCAGGAAGGCGGATATATATGTTCTCACTGGGTCGAGTTTTGCATGAAAGAAGCCAGTTGTGACATCTGCCTGTCAGATAGGCCATTTATCAAGGCTAGGTATGGAGAGGATTGTCCGGAGCGTATCTGCGCTGCTGACTGCAAAAAGAAAGTCGCCACAGGCTACTCATCTAGCCTTGTAACAGACTGGTTAATCAGGAGTCTCTTTTGTCCAGAGTACCAACGGTGATAGAAAGGCTGATGCCCTGAGAGGTAGGACTTCGTGTCTAAATGTGGAAATTTCGAGGTGGACATTTATTTCTTAATCGCAAGCTTCCTGCAAGAGAGTTGGGCTTTCCGTTTTTATGGCCTAGCAATAGATGTTTGGATGAGAGGAGATGATAGTGAGAGCAAAGGCAAAACTTTACATAGCTATTGGATGAGATATCGGAATCTGAGGGTTCTCCAAGATCAGTTGCTGTTCAATTTGCCGTTGATTTGTTCAGCTATCCTTTAGCTTCGTCAGGGGGGTACCCCGTGAGCCTTGTTACTGTAGTATTCGATTTTTGTCCGTCGAATAGTGGGACAAGAAGGGGATGGAGGTTCTTCAACACTGTTCTTGACTTGAGTGGTTTGAGAAGCCCTTTCGATTGCCTACAGCTGCTCAACCACTCATGCGTCGACGAGCTGAATTGCTTTATCTGCTTGGTCAACACATGTCTTAGTGTTCACAGTAGCCTCATTTGATTATTGATGGGCAGAGATTGCTGCCCTGGTAGCAGAGCTCACATGATTCAGAGAATTTTCAACGAATGAAGCAGCTTGTGGCGAGCTCTATAAAAGCATTCCCCCAAATCCTTTAATGGGTACCCTTTCTATTGCGTTGAAGTTTGCGAGCAAACTCCTATTTCCAATCATGTGAAAAGGAGAACATGAACCAACAAACCAGAGGCCTGGGTGTACGGAGTCCCCTTTTATTGAGGGTAGGGCAGAGATACAGAAAGCACTCCCAACTGACCGTCCGATTGTCACAGCTTTAGTGTCTTCATTAGCTTTCTTTTTGTCGGAATGCTCTCTGCAATCATCATCATTGTGAAAGCCTCTAGGATAGCGAGGACAATTTCCTTTTTGCTTTTTGTCTTCTTTCTTCAAAGTGGCTGATGTAACAGCCGTAGTGGTAGAGTGCAAGCTCGCACGGACTAGTCCTCCCAAGTTTGCGTTAACGTAGCAAACCATCTCAGAAGCAGTCACCCATTCTTCGAGTGAGTTTCTTCTCATAAAGAAGACTCCAAATTGTAGCCATTCTAGGTTTTTATTTCCAACCTTCTTCCCTATCAGTGCGATAATGAATTTTTCGTCAACTGATGCTTTCAGGAAGGAGGAGTCACAAAATATTGCCATGTTTTCTTACGAGCTTGACGGGTGGAAGAGAGTCCACAAGTAACCAGAGTGTATGGAAGTTCTCAGCAACATTAAGGAGTTCATCATAGCCAGGGGTATGGAAATGCTTGTCAAGCTTTTCCAGAACCCCACAAGCATTGAGCTTAACATAGGCTGTGATTTACATAGTCGCAAATTTCTCATGTAGATAGGCTTAGAAGAATCGCTTAGCCTTAAGAGCTTTCGCGGGGCCGTTTAGCGGGTTGGGGTATTCCTTCTCACTAGTAGTGCTGAGAAGAGTGCATAAGTAGTCTGTGAAATCATAGTCTTCAGCGAGCTTCATAGCTGGTTCTGTCCAGTTCAGGTACACAGCCTTTCCAAGCTCATGTTTGTATGCAAAGCGATGTTTTTGGGTTCACGAAAAAGTACAAGCCCTTTGGTGGGAGAATGGATTCTAGGGTTTAGAAGCCCAATTTAGTCAGGAAGACTTTAAGGATTAGGGTTTGTTAGCCTCAGAGGTTAGTTTCTTTATCAGTAGATTAGGCAGGCCGTCTACCTCCTAATCCTGATCTAATCCCTAGATCACCTAGTAGCCTCCAAATTCCCCTATAGGCTTGTGACATCTCTACATGATTATGTGCAGCTGTGAAAAGCCCTAAATCGTGTGATTGGTTGCTTTGTAAAACTCGAGATTCATAAGGGTCTATCTGTATGTATTAAGCTATAGAGAGCCCTGCAGGGATGTCCTGGCTATATCATGGTCAGCCTTGTCAGTAGGACACAGCCTTAGCTGACATAGTACATTTCTTTACAATTATGCCCTAACACAACATTCATTTATGCCAATCTTACTACCTCAAGCTATACAACTTCACTGTCGAATGAGACTAAATTGCTGATATGCCTCCTGATAACATAGATGAGAAAAAGCCCCAGAAATACAGGGTGTGGAAGCTTCGATTCGCCCTTGCTATGCAAGACCCCGACACAACGGGCACGCGCTACCACACAACCATATTTGTCGAGGCCAATCCCGATGGGTCAGGCATCATGTACCATGTTATTGGCGACATTACGTCAGGCATGAGCTACCAGAAGAAATGTCATGAAAAACCAGAAGAAGCTGAGGATTTCTATGCTAAAGAATTCCTTGGCCACACAGGTGCTGGAACCTTCCCACTGCAGTGGGACGATCTTCTCAGCAAAATCCCACCCCCGAAACCCCAGAAGGCCTTCAACTTGAGGTCAATGAAGACAGAACTAGTCAAAACTTGGGATCCCTTGACTTTTTATGAGCCAGGAGAAGCGCGCCATCTGCCTTTCAAGTGCACAGAATGGACAGAACAAAAGGCCCTTCCTGCACTCATTCAGGACCATCTCCTCGACCAGTCTGGAGCCGGCTCTAGCTAGCGACAATGGTATAATGACTGCCTGACTTGCTTGGGGCTCCTTGGTGGTGCATTTCAGTAGCAAAAGTGACCGGGTGTGAGAACCCTCGTATTGGTAGTACAGGTGTTGGAGCAGAGTTGATATGGTTGTTGACTAGTATTCAAGGCATGAGGACCTGGTCCTAGATAGGAAAGCAAATACATGTGGCAGAAAAGCTGCTCAGAGGGTATACAAGAGCGGTCTAGCTTGAAATAGTCGTCTTTGATAGTGCCCTTTCTTTCTTGATCTCATCTGGCAATAAATCCATCAAGTTTGGCAAAACTACGTAACCATTACTAGTCCTGTGAGCGTGACCATACACCTATTTTGTTTCAAGTTTATAACTCCTTTGAGACGCATTTTAAAGCCTTACCTCGATAGGGAGTGCTGGTTCTGGTCCTTGGGTTGGTATGCTGTGAGCCTTGGTGCTATGGATGTCCGTGTCCAGCAGTTAACTCTTATGGACTTCGGCAGGCTTATCGACGAGAGAAAAGGCGATCTACTACCTGTGTCTATCTACTTCCCTCATTCAAGGAGAGATATAGGTGTAGGAACGTAATCAGGTGTGATAATGTTTAGCATGTCAGCGTTTACTCCCTCGGGCTTGGTGGAATGAATCATTGAAGCAGTTGTCGAGGACTGCGCAGCCTTCCGTTACTGTGGCGCCACTTCTGGGTCCTAGACGTTATTCTCACATCTTTATTAGCCTCTTCTACCAAAGCCATCTATATTACCTCGAGTACATCCTCTAGCATCCCACATTTCCGCCGGCCAAGGGCCGCTGCTATGAAGTTGCCGTGTTTTTATTTGTTGTCATCAAATGATGGGAACTAAAAAGATCTGGGCTGACAGGGACTGAATTGTCCTTAACTCCAATTGATAGGCATTTCGTTGGCAATATACGTTTCGCGATATGCTTGAATGTGGGCATTGTGGAGTTTTCTGGACGCCCTTTTCGAAGTCAGCTCTTCTTCATTCTACAATAAAACCACTCTGTCATATGACTGATTTCTGAATATTTGCTTTAAGACTAGCAATAGCTGGATGATTACGCAGATATGGAAGACTTCATTGTCAGATGAGGCAGAAAGCAGGGGCCATCCGCAGCAGTGTTTCTGCCACTTTTCTCTGCTTTCCTATCTTTGACTGGATAGGCTTTTCCTTGAATACTAGCAATAGCTTCAACAAACCAATTCAAAGATTCTTGTAACGACAGAGAGCTGATTTTCACAACTGAAGACAGCTACACTGATATTAATAGTAGCAGTCACATTTCGCTGTCTACCTATCTTTCTCGAAACCAAACCTGGCCATGCTACTGACCTGACTGAAACAGGCCCATCCAGTTCCTGGACAACTACTACATTGCCCAAATCCATAACGCTCACATTGCTCTGGAAGCTAGCCAGATCCAGATGAAGCTTGGATATACTAAATAATACGATGTTATTATCTAAGAAGGGGTTAGTATCTATAGAAAGAGGAGTAACCTGTTGTAGTATTTTCTTGTATTCATCCTCCTTCTTCTCTTCATTCACCCATTAAAAACTTCAACTATGAGGTATTCATGCTTGGGTTTACGGTCATGTTCTGGCATAACCAAACTTTTCATTCACTTAAGATAATAAAAGAGAGGGTCTAACTTTGCAGGTTATGAGCTCATAATGAATTAACTTCGTCGAACGATAGTTGTATTGTTCTTATAAGCCAAGTTACGCTTGTAATACTTTGTGTGATTATATAAAAACAACACTCTACCGGACCGGGACCGAAATTAGCACTAGAAATCGTTAAGATATCGATTGTACTTCATGGTAGCAACTGGAAAGATTGGGAGACCAAACCCCAGTCCAGCTCCAAAATAGTAGGCTGCGCTATTTACCCTAGAAAAACCTTATGAAGGGTGTGGAAAGGACTAATTCCTCTGACGCGAATATGAAACAAAATTACACCAAAGACCACAAAGCAGCCAAGAGTCTGCTTGTTCTCAGTCTGGATAAGTATTTCCAGACTATCGTCGAAGATGAGGCCACTTTGTATGAGGCCTATCAAGTCCTGAAAGACGCTTGTGCTCCGGATCTACTCGATGTGGCATATGAAGAGTATAAGAAGGCACTTTGATCGCCCATGGAAAAGGCAATACCATGCTACAGAATTGACTGTATTTTAAAACAGTACACAATCGATACTTCATCCAAGAAGATACGGAAAATGATGCGTATATGAGAAAGAAGTGCAATTTTCAGTAATTCCCCCGGCAACTTCTGAGAGGATACAAAGAGGCAATCCTTGAGAGCACCCGAGGAAAATACGATATCCCGACGATGATTACACTCCTTAAGAGAGTTCGCAACTGGGTTTCGGTTGAAGAAAAAGATAACAAGACAAGGGAAAACCGACCGAAAGTCAAGTGTTTCAATTGTGACAGACAAGGACACGAGGCATCGGACTGCTAGTTTAAGAAGACGGCCAACCCCGACCAGAAGGCACAGCTGGCCAACCAAGACACTCAACAAAGTGTCTCGAATACCAAAACTGGGTGATCAATTCCAGATGCTCATGTCATATAACGAAAGAGATGACAGTGTTGAAAAACGCACGGGAAAACCGGGAGATAGTCAAAGTGGCGGAGGGCAGAAACATTGAGGCGTCAAAGGTTGGATCAGTAGCAATAAAAACTGGAAATAAATGTCTTACTTTGTTCAAAGTGCTGTACTTGCTAGGCTTAACTGAAAATTCGATCTTAGTAATGGCTCTAATGAAGGAAGAGAAATCCGTGTTATTTGATAAAATGAGTGTCACGATAAGTGATGATGAAGGAGAAATAGTCATCCCGCTAAGGAAGAACGATACTGTGGCAAGTACATGTCTCATGGCGTATGAAGACTTGCACAAAGGATTTGGACATGTTAGTGATAGAAGGCTGTGGACAATAAATCCACACAAGACACCCCGCCTTCATGACCAGAGGAGTATAGGTCTGGAGATTGTTCGCAAGGCAAAGTAACCAAAAGCCATGGTTAACCGTTGGTCTCGATGGCAGCACAAGAACCACTCGACAGTGTCTCAATAAATGTATCAAGACGACATGAAGCAGGGCGAAATGGTCACTGACGGTACGCCATAGTAGTCGATAACTTTTCCCGATAGAAGTTATTCTTACCACTGAGAAAGAAAAGCGAGGTTCAGAGAGGGCTTGATTAATGAAGGAAGAGTATTAAACCTAAGATGGGTAAAGCCCTCAGGAGGACAAGAAGTCATAATCCGGCACAACTCAAGCAGATTTTTGAAAGATGGAAGTGGCTTAATGGGACTGAGACGACTTACACCCTCCCTGGTTCATCTAACCAAAACGGCATTTCTGAGAGAGTAAACAGAACAGTTGATGAAGGCGTGAGAACGATGTTATTGGAAACGCAGTTGGGCAAGGAAGTTTGGGTGGAAGTTGCCAAGGCGACGGTCTACATCTCAAACAGGTAGCCGAGCTCACAAGAAGTCCCGCACACGCTGTTCTTTGGAATAGAGCCAAGGATAGATCACATCCGCCGATGAGGATGTCAGGTAATTCGACACTTGCCAACATCGATGTTACGGATAAGGCGCAATACTATAGAACGTAGAGAATCTTTATTGATTGATGAAGAGGAAAGAAATCTAACTAGAAGTCTGTGACAGTTGGCGAGTGAGTTACATATACTCGATCCGCTGTATTTCTTCCGGCTTCACCGCCTTTCATTGTCGGTGATGGACCGCAATAATCGAAACATGGACCTAGGGGGAGCGAGTCTCTCTTATTAGGCTATGATGAGAATGTGGAAGTTCGGTATGTCTTATGGGACATCAACGTGAGGAAAGTACGTGTTTCTGAACCTATGAATTTCTATGGGAACATGCAGCAAAAGGGGCTCGAACAAGGAAAAACGTAAAGCGAGATTCAGGACAGTGAGCCAGTGAGCCAGCGAGGTTGTTAATTTTTGATAAGCAACTTCCAACAAAAAGTGAGCCTTTTGCAATGATAGAGACACCTGAAAAAGAGGAAACAATAACCCCATTAGAAGATTTAGCGAAGGAGATACAACTACAAAAACATTTCCGGAGACGAAGACAGTGATGGAAGTTGATACAACACAGTTAGATGCGGTCAACGTAAGAATAGATCCACTGGTTGAATCGCTGACTCGAAACGACTCAATGTGGAAAAACATAGAAAAGCTTGAATTGATAGAGGAGCGGCCGCCAAAAAGGAAGCAGAAGATGGATGAGGAGGACTGAACGACACAAAAAGCAATGATAGCGTTGTTAGAGCCCTTTATGACACTCAACCATAATATTTCACATCCAACTGAAAGTGAAGAATGGAAAACAACTATTGACAAAGAATGAGATACTCCGACAATGTTCCGGACTTGGCCTTTAGTTTCCAAGCTAAAAGGATGTGTTCCGATTGACACCCGCTTTGTATTTGCTAAGAAGTTTGGCCTCGACGGGAAACTAGAGAAATACAAGGTAAAGCTAGTAGGCAGTACAAGGTTTCCGGCAGAAATGTGACATGAACGTTTTTGAAAATTTTATGCCGACACCGGGCAGTGCAAATTTGAGGTTGTTTTTGGCGACTGTATGTCAATATGATCTGAAATGCCACCAGATGTGCGATAGTAAAAGGGCAAAGCTGACCCAACAAGGCAAAAGAAGGCTCTCCCAATCCGGCTATTTGAGAGAGTAGCAATTGACTTCACAGACATGAAGGGTAACCCAACATACTCATCAATCATGTTCATGGTGGATAAGTTCTCAAGATTTACTCGGGGGTGTGCCTCACGAATAGAAGAGCTAAAAAAGTCTTTGAGGCAGCCATGATGATCACAAGGAAACTTGATGCAGCACATGAACACAAGGTGTCTGTCTGTCTTGGAGGTCGGCGGAGAAATCAGAAACTTAGGCTTGGAAGAAAGCTTTAGGAACCACGGCTCACCTTGCACATCTCAGCGCCATATGCCCAAGACCAGAACAGTGAAGCAGAGAGAGTGACGGGAATGATCAAGACGAGATATAGAGCGATATCGCTTCATTCTGGAATCCCTGCTTACCTGTGGATGGAGAAAATGATGACAGCTATCTATATCCACAACCGTCTACCGAGTGAGATAATAGTCGGGGTGACACCCTTCCGCCTGGTTTATAAAAAGAAGCCCTCGATTGGGCATCTGCGAGTTCTTGGATCTGTAGTATACTCACCAACATCATCCACACTTAGAAGAGTAGGTAGAATGGGAAGAAACAACCCAAGGGCAGATGTAGGATGTCTAGCTGGGTATGGGGAGACCATATGTATCTACCGAGCCTGGAACCCTGACACAGGAGCGGTCCAAGAAAAGATAGATGTTGACATCGACAAGAGAACTCTCTTCTGCAAGCTCGCAGACTTCTCTCGTGAACCATGCAAATACGCAAACCATCACCCGGGATATTGAATCCTACCAGTGTCAAACACCCTGCTGCGACAGGCGATTACAAACGACAACCTCGTGAAAGCATTGTAAACAGGGTCTCTAGCATTCAGCCCAATGATAGACTCTCTTCAAGGAGTCACCAAAGAGTAGTGCATGGGTCCTCGGCCAATACACATGAATGCAGCCCAAGGAGTGCTTTTGGAAACAGTCAAGTTGTATCCAAAGAAAGCGAAGAGAACGGACAAGATGTTACGGGACTTGCAATTGCTACAAGTTACGCCAATTATGAAAACTTTCTTGTCAGATGAAGAAGAAAGGAAGAAAATGTTTAACGGGAGAATGGTCTGCGGTGCTCCTTTTATGCTGGAGAGCTTTCTGTCACCTCCACCCCTTTCTCAATTACGTTTGCCAACCGCAACAATAATCATACACCAAAACCAGCCAAACTCAAACCCAAACCCGACAGCTCCAAACCTGACAGCCCCAAACCCAACCGCCTCGGCCACGCTTGAAGGCTGCCCCTGGAGATATATTGGGTACGCTCCCGAACACAATCCTGAAACGAAGCCCGAATTTGATTCCAAATAAGCAGCCTTGCACCAATGCTGACTCACTGTACCACACCAATCAATTTAAATATTAGACCAATAAACAGCACGAACACCACACCGCATTGTTTTGGTGATTCTATAAATTGCTGTTGTGCCCACCATTTTCATTCAAACATCTTCATTCTTTTCGATCTAAGTTTGTAGCCATCTTTTCCATCATGCCCCACAATACTTTTATCACCAATAGTGTTTTGTGAAACATCGTTTCAAAATGTATCTCCGTGATGCATGGCCTGAAATGACTAATGGTCATGACTTTGATGACCAGTCTCTACTCACCCTGCTCCACAGTGGTAATAGTCCGTTCCGTGATATCTAGGATGTGAACTTACTTATTCAAGAAATTATGGACAATCTTTCTGTCCGAGTGGTGGATATCCCTTGCGTTTCGAAAGACTCGAACAATTATATATGTTGTAAACAAACAACACTTGCAACCCATCGCACGTCACTATTACTCACACGGAACTGTATTTGTAAAAAGATTTTACTTGAAGTTGTCAAGCGGCGTTGATGTTTTAGCACGCCTAGCCCGTGGTGATGTCAACATACCTCATTATGACGGTTGCCCAATCTATGTTCAAGTTCCTGGAGACAAATTCGAGGCCGATATATATGAGATGCTGCAGTCAGAGCCGGGTATATTGGCTTCTCGTCTGCTTTATTATCGTGTCCCCGTGGAGCATGAAGGCCCGAAGCTTGCTTGCCCGAAGGACATCGCTGGCCGACGCTTATTTGTTTTCCAAAAAGCCGAGGGAGACAGCAACGTATATTGGACCCTCAACTCGGCTCAAAAGATGCGTATATCCAACCCGTTGTTATTTACATCCCCCCCTGACTGTTTTGTTTAGTCTAGCCTTCTTTCCCAGCCAGCTCATATCCGTTCCTCATTGTACAATTTTTAAGTACCGGATGAGCTTGCTTCCGCTTGGTTTTTAGAACGCCTTTTTGAACAGAAGCCGCAATCATTGCCTATTCCTGTTGCTCCCACTCGCGAGTTCTGCATTGCCCTCTTCACCTCTAAAATCGAAGCGACGATTAAGAACATTGGTGATATGATTGGCTGGGAGGATGATCATAATACGGTTGGACCAGTTGCCGCATCAGCCAAGCAGTAGCTAATCTGTCTCATCCCACATATCATACCTACAGCTAACGATGAAAGCATCTTGTACCGGTTTGTCACTGATCATGGCGACTTTGGCATTCACAATATGTTGGTTACAATGGATCCCAACAACCAACCTCTTGTGACGTCTTTATACGACTAGGAGACTGAATGTATTGTGCCAGCCATTCTATCCGACACCATGATGGCAGTGGCTGCCGACTTGGTCACTATCGAGGATGGATTACCCGCTTTGACTCGTTTGCCTGAGGTCATGACTGTCGACGAGATGGAACAAATGGCGAAGTGGTCGAGGCTGTATCATGAGGTTCGTTATCCGTCAAGATAGTTCCCATACACAATGTTCACCAGGACTAAGCAAAATTTCGCAGGAATTATTTCTTCATGCACCACACTATCAGCATAACATCAATATCGGAAAGGACGCCCACCACCTTTGGTTTGTACTACGAGACTGGCGAGCTTGGAAAGGTACTGCAAGTAATAAAGGCCGTGCCGGCATGCAGACGAGACTTTTCAGTACTGGACTAGGGTTGACGGAGATTCTGAAGTGATGAAGACGCTATGAAGTCAATCTAAAGAGCAGCCATAAAATCAGTCGCTCTGCCTTGCCCTTTGCGGCCATGTTATACTCAAATACTGTATTTTGTGAGCTTCTTCAACAAAGAAGGGAATGGATTGTTCTTAGAATGTAAGCTGGAGGATTTTGTCATTGAACTGCTAGCCAGCATACAAGGGATGAAAATCTAGTCCAAGAGAAAAAAATACAGGTAGAGACAGACACATAGTGAAAAAGATACGAGTGGGGGCATCTTTGTCAAGGATACACCTAGTCTGACGAAAGGATGCCACAGGGAACTAGAGCCTTGTAAGAAAAAGCATCTATCACCTCATCCCTACAGGATTTAACACTAGTAGAGCGCCCCTGTAATCCTCATATTCATCACCTAAGTCTAACAAACCACGCTGGTTAGTGACGACACTACCATGTATAAGTGTTGAGGCAACTTCTGCGAGAGTTCCGTATAAGGATTGCACAAACTGATAAAGCGATGCTCCTATCTAAAACGGGCCTAGAATATATGAAAAGAAGAGTAACCAAACATTTCACCAACTTTACAAAATGAATTAAGGACCAATTATAACAATAAGCATTGTTAGGGCTGGAGAATCTACAAAACCCGACTATAGAATCTGATTTGAATATATTTTACGTCTACTGGAATCACTAAGATCAAACAACGCGGACTACAGAATCTGTCTACTAGACTACCATAAAACTTACCATTCATTCGAGTCACTTTAATAGTTTCTTTCTCTTTCTTCTTCAATTTTGTTACGGGGCTTGTAAGTGTTACAGAGTTAAACCGATTATGAAAACTTTATTGTCAGATGAAGAAGAAAGGAAGAAAACTATTTACTGGGGGAATGGCCTGCGGTGTTCCTTTTATGTTGCAAAGCCTCGTGTCGCCTTCTCCCCTATTTCAACCTTCGTTGCCCTCTGCAACATCGCTTTTCAATTGACGGTCGCCAACCGCAACAAATTTTGAATGTTCCTATTGCTAGGAACGGACTCTGGAGAATAAGAGAGGTTGGACGTCAAGGCTGAAACGGAAGGAAAGTAACTGTATTCAAAAACGAACGGGAAACAAGTACAAAAAAGGTTAACAAATTGCAAGCATTGGGAAGAAAGATCAAACAGAACTTCAGAAAACCAACTAAAGGAACAGATGATTATTTATGGTTTTCCGAGTCACTCGAGATCTTCCCATGCTTGCCAATCTAATACAAAGTCGAATGCAAGAGAGCCAAAACCCCAAAAGGTCTACAGACATTCATTATAAGCAAAAGAAGCCAGCAAGCTCCAATAGAAACCGATAACAACCGAGAAAGTCCAGTTATTCGAACATCCTGGAAGCTCGTGTAACGTGTCTCTAAGCATGTGTAACTGTACTGGTGAAACCTGCCTGAATCAAAGACACTCCAACCCACGATTCAAGGGCAAATTGCCAAACGTTTGGATGTTGCGATATCTGTGAACACAAAACTTGATGAAAACTTCCATCGCCTGTATTGACTGTCATTCAAGACACTGACTTCTATTTTTTCCACTATGGTGTTGCTTGAGTATATCATCATTCTGTCCTCTTAGGGTATGTAGATAGCTCCTTATTTCTTGATCCATGACAGCCTGAGTGACACATCGTGGTCATTGCCAGGTACAATGTATACGAAAACATATTTCTCTTCCTGGCCTTCAATGTTGATGGACATATCGGCTACTTCGTTGAATACTCCTCTACTACCCAATTCTCCTCACATTGTTCGCGCTGGAACTGTCATGCGCTTTAGTTGTGCTTGTTTTGCAAGTGAATCAGATACCACGCTATACGCTGATGAACTGGGTCTACGAATGCAACTGTCATGTTCGTGTTATTGGTCAGGGCTTCTACCAAAAGAAGACTGCAGTCCATCGTTTCTTTCCATTCTCTCAGCCAAATCTTAGTCAAATCTTCCTCTTGACGCACCTGCACGCGACTTTGGGCAGGGCTCAGGGTTTTCCTTAGTCATCTTCCTGTTGCGGTTTGCAACCGTTACTGAAAGTGGTGTTCCAGATGGCAATCATATTTGAGAAAGGGGACGTGACAGAAAGCTATCCAGCATAAAAGGAACACCGCAGGCCATTCTCCCATTGAATAGTTTCTTCCTTTTTTCTTCATTTGACAATAAAGTTTTCATAATCGGCATAACTTGTAGCAATTGCAAGCTCCGTTATAGTAAGTTTGAGAGTCCATAGAGGCCGCCACCATCTATAGAAGTCAGTGACACAATAACAGATGAGCTTAGATGAAGAAAGCATCATACTGAAAGAGAGAGTTCGTTTCGACGGTCCAATTACTTGTCTCGCAGATAAATCCATGGATTTTTAGCTTGTCCTAGAAAGCCGGAGAAACAGGAGTCTGTAATCAAGATGAAAAACAGATGTAGCAAAGTGATCTGGTTAAAAATTCCTGTGGATGGATGAAAGTACTGCCAATAGCTTGGTAGCATTAAGAAAGGAGGAGGGAGAAAGAAGGAAATCGAAGCCAGGGGATGGGGAATACATCATCAAGTAAGGGGAAAAACAGTCACTCACCCAGCTCACTTATAAGAGTCAAGAGGTCATACATGCCAATCATTAGCACAGTATGCAGCATTGATGCCCGGATCTGTAGTGTAGTAATGCTTTGAAGTGCAGGATTATTGATGGTATGCTCCAGCCTACATCAAATATAGTGCAGTATTAAGGTAAGATCCATCGTAAGCGAAAGCACAAAACTCTCCTAATCCCCCGCTCACATGTAATCCATCATTTCTCCGACAAAAAAAGAGCTCGATCACAAAAACGAGACTAATATTGTTTCACTAGTCAGGCCTTCGACTTTTTGCCGCCAGGTTATACTACGTGTATTAATGCAATTCCTTCTCTCCACTGCCTACAACTTCCGGTCGTCGAGCCGTTGTCAAGCATTTGTGATAGTTCATTCTATGTCACTGCTTCCTTTCTGCGAAGGACAGCTAACCTTGTACTGATCCCGTCGCTGGCTTGGGTGGTGGGGGACATAAGGATCGGGGTAATCTCTTTTTTTTTTCGCCGAGGTCTTCTTCGTAGTGCAGTACCCCTTGCATTTGGTCATTCCATGCCCTGTACAAGGCTCGGTTGCCATTGTACTTCGGGGGACAAGGGCTATGAATGTGATGGGATTATCTTACGAAATTCATAAGTTTAACACGTAGACTTATGTGAGAGCTTTGGAAAATGACGCTTTAACTATCTTAACATCATCATTTAATCTTGTCTTTTGTGCCAACTTGACTATGCTACAGCGCAACTCATAATAGGGAATCCTATGGATATTCACAGTGACATTGTGGGAAACAGTTCTGTGTGATAAGAGGGCCTTGAAAACCCCAAGGCACAATGCTAGGACTAGATTTGAGATATTACCATGTGATAAGTGGACGAGAAGAAAGCTGCTCATCGTTTTGATGGACTAGTAAATTTCGACCAGAGCAAGTCTGCAACCCGGGATATGATCAAGGGGGTTGAGATAGTGCCTTGAACTATATTGATAGTTTTCTGTAGCGGGTGATATAAGGTAAATGAGATGGGGAGATCAATCAGTTTGTTGCAAATTAATGAGTCTAGCTGAAGTCACCAAAACGAACAAGTGCGTCTAATAATTTCCATCTTCCACTCCTCTGGCATAGGCGTTATAAACTGATCGATATAATCTGCCCAAAATAGATTATAAGGGTTGACGTATTTCGCAGTTGTGTATTCCCAGTATGCTGGAAACCATCTTACCGTTTCCCAGTCTACTATTCCCACGACGATATCCCCACGCACGAGAATATTGAGGCTGCTCATATCACCATGGATGAAAACTATCTTATTCTCTGCCCGCTGATAGAACGCGAAGAGTTCAGCAACATTAGGGTATCTAGTGTAATCAGCATCCGAGAAAATGCCATCCACCAGCGCTTCATGAAACTCACGAACGGTAGTGAACGGGCTCCAGTAGAGATTTTTCGGTAAACGACAATCGAAGAAATGCCCGCCATCGACACTGCCAACTTGTGCACCTTCAGGGGCAGGAACAGAGCGAAGCTCGGTGACCATGCCATGGAGTTGCTCCAATATTCGATTTTTCGATTTCTCGAGGCGGTCTAGCCAGCTATACGCCGCCATTTGTCCCTTGATATGGCGCATTACCATATATGATATGCCCTTATAGATAAAAGCATAGTACACCTTCGGCACTGGGATGGATGTGTGACTGGCGACAAATTGCAGAGTGTATGCTTCTGACAAGTAAAAGGATAAATGTTCGGATTACACGTCCAGGCACTAGCGACGTGGTCGTCGGAGACAGCGCCATCGAAAGAGTGAGACGAAATGATATAAAAGCTGGAAATGAATTAATAGAATATCTATATACAGGATTGATCCAGGGTCTGGATTATTGCTACTGTTTGCTGTAGATATCTTCGGTTACGTACTGGTGATAGATTGGAGCCGGCTGATGCACTTGGACACAGACGTAAGGAGACCGCCGTAACCACATCGTGATTGTTGATAAGATTCCAGCACTATTAGAAATAACATCGGCTGATTAAGTGGGAGAGATGAAACTTGACTCTGAATTCATTGCAAGAACAAACTGGTGTTACGCCAAGTTGTGAGTGTAAGGGTTGCACCTATTGGTGCATAGGGAATAGTGACGATAACCTCCTCCAGTCTGCCTTCCCAGCCGGATTCAGTGTCTCCGTCGGTGCTGCGCAAACCATCTGAGTACACCCAGACCATGTCCTTTGATTCCTCTTCGATCAGGCTGAGGTGGGCCTTGACCGCTTCTTCCTCGCTCAGTTTGTGCACCAGTGGGTCGGTTAGCACCATTTCTTTTGAGATTCTCGCAACTAAGCTATTCTACAAAATGTCGTCCAGCTGACGCATACTAAATGATCTTCACATTGTCCTACCCTTCAGAACTTGGATCTTGCAGAGGCTCACTTCCCTTGGATAACAGCACAATAGGATAAGTAAAGTTTCACTATTTTGTACGTTATATCTATATTAATATCTTGATTAAGCTTCAATTACCCTTCTCCTATACCCACGACAAGTCATACCACCAAAATACATCCCTTGACCCAAGATACTACCACTCTTTAGGGGCTAAAACACTTAGACCGAAAATTGGTCCAAGCGTGTATTTTAATTTAATACTCGTGATCTCGCAGACTGTACCGCTCTTTGCTATCGCATGTACTGGTTTTACCCCCGCCTCTGTAGTCTTTTACTTGTATCTGCTTTTTTTCTTGGTCATACCTTACATTTTCAGCCTCAAATTGAAACACAAACTAGACTACCACTTCTTGGCAAGCTTTTTGCCATAGGATCGCAGTATAGGTTGAAATATTGTACTTGCATAGGATTCCACATTTGATGCGGTCAATGGAGAAAAGAGCTAGGTATATTTGATGGGCAATATCTTTCGCGATGCCAGTTAGACGCCAAGGTCTCTCGCCAGCTGATCAATAATCATCCTAGTTCTTCCTCAGGTTGGCCTTGATCCATTTTTCATCAGAGTTATCTTTGCCAACCTCGAAACTCGCAATGTACATTCCTTCAGTTTCCCTGAATTCGGTACAGATATAAATGACAATCGACCCAAATGAGGTTTTCCGCAAAGCCCTCCAAAGATGATCGAAGTACTGGGTGCCTTTTTCAATCATGATCCCAGTAACTGCGTTATTTGAGTCAGGATCATGTTCAAACTCCCTGAAGACTTTATCGATAGTGTCGGTATCATATTCTTCATTGATAGCATAGGACTTGATTTTCTGGAGTGAACCTGCACTATCCCCGGTCTCACGCTCAAAGATGCTCAGAAGGGCTTCCGGGGAACTGATCACATGATCCGCATTTTCCATTTCGACAATCTCCATAGAATGGTCGCCTGAGTCAACAGTGAACTCCACAAGGAAGTCCCCAGGGCCTTCGGCTCTCTTCCAACCATCATCCGTTGGGGGGAAAGAGAGTCCAAGGGCTCCGGCTCGGCTCACTACTCTATCTCTGTCTGCCACAATCAGAGTGGAGAACATGGTAGTCATAAAGACTAAACGAGGAAAGTTTGAGAGCAACATAGTGGTTAAGTTGGCGCAAAGAAGTCAAAAAGAGTATGATGGTATGATAGGATGAGGAAAGCTCGCTGTAAAATAGAGAGAATAGCGGGTAAGTGACAATAGATACTGAGTTTTCAAACCATCATCTAGTCATGGGGATGGTGTCGGCTTTATGCAAAAACAGCCGCCAGTTGAATCAGCCATCAGCCATCCTCGACTTATTTGTTCTGATATTCTGCTTCTCGATTAGAGACCCCTAAGTCTAGTTTAGAAGCTTGCACCAATAAACTTTCTAAGTATGACATAAAAATTACTGGCTCGTTGACTTTGTAGGGTGGGAACGAACCACCTCATGGCTGTACACCAAACAGTGGCACAAGTCCATACCCACGATCTCAAAGATCAATAACTGGCCCCATGCAAAAACAAGCCGGCCATTATCATCAGCCGGGGCGGGCCAATCCAATGCCGATCTCATTCGATGCCGATCCTCACCCAACAAGAAAGTTTAATTCGATACATGCGAGCTACTGTTCCCCATTACCTATTTCGCAAAATGCCATGAGGATCCGGCTGATTTTCCAATAATTCTTTACATGAGTATCTAACTACTAGGATTTCTTAGGTGTTCTTGGTAGTGAAGCAGCTTGTTGGATTAAAATTTAAATTTACAGGGCACTTTGAACGCACAGAGATTGTTAATGAGCGGAAGTGCTTTGCTCGTCGGCGACATCTACCATAGGCACCGACCTCTGCGTGCACTGTAGGGCAAAACAAAAGATACGCGCCCAAACAGACAGAATCATTTATCAGTTTGAAACCCGACCGAAGCTACGGTTGCCGAATAGAGTTAGCTTCACGTAATATAATGCATAATCAAGAAGACTTGCTTGCTTACCTAAAACGTACTCCACTTGTGGGTCGGTTACTTTAGTGAGTCGGTCAAAGATCTTAACCTTCAACATAGAACATTGAATAGAAACAAAAAAAAGTATTCAAGTATTTCAAGCTAATGGCTATTCTCTTCACTAGACGCCTCAATAATTGCTTGAGATTTTCTTACGTTATGACCGGTCTTGCCGCATGTTCCACAACACCTTTCCCTTAGTCGCACCGACCCTCCTTGACCATGATTTCTCGACGATTCGACCACTAGCTGCGCATCATTATCCTTCTGATCAATTGATACCCCCCCTTCATCCACAGTCATCTTTCCTCCATTACGGGGGTGCGTCTTTTTTTCACTGTGCCGTTTACTAAGGGTCACATTCGCCTGTCGAAGGACATGATCCTCAGACTTTGATAACGCCATCTGGTGCATTATTGCCTTTGTTCTTTTAGAAAGCGACTCAATCGCTCAAAAATATATGTATGGGAGCTGCTTTGGTGCCTTTTAACTCGTCTTTTGAGAAATTCAAACTAAAAGCTAACCTCAAGGACGGTCTTTGAGGTCTTCAAGACCCAAGTGTCAGGAAGGCTAGTTTCCTCATCGACACATGTTGGAGCCCGTAGTTGGATATCAAGCTTGGATAGCACACTTTCCGGGTCCAGAGGAACAAGCCCTGCTCCTCTAACCTCCCCTCGAATGTTACTTTTTATCATTGCGGCTTGAAAGGCGGTATAAAAGGCTGGAAAAAACTCGGTCTTCGAAATGTGGGTTATATAGTGTATGATCAAATGCTCTATTTCCCGACAGTAGGCCTTCTTGAGCGGCCCAAAGCACCCGACATTAAGTGGCTGAAATAGATGATAGGAATGGGGCAGCATACAAAGCGTGATGATGTTGTTTTTCTCGCAATATACCTCAAAGCTAGTCGAGTGGTGACTTTCGTGCCCATCGAGGATCAGAAGGCGATAGCGACCATTGATCGGGGCTTTGTGTGCCGATCGAAGTGCGTGATCCAATCGAGACCTATCTCGATCTTAGTCTAGCCATTTTTAGTTGTGATGATAGCCCAATCGCCCGGGAGGTTGCTTTCTTGGTGCCAGCTGGCGAGGTGATATTGGTCCGCAGCCACGATGAACGGCTAGATTGTCCAACTTTCCGCATTAATATTCTGGATGACTGTAATCCATTTCCAGTTTCCAGGCCACTGTGCGCCTGTAACAGCCATTCTGCTTGCGATCATACCTATTATAAAATTAGTCTCCTCAAAGTTACTGATACTAGCTAGGATGATGCAGTATTTCGTGATTGTGTTCGCTACAAGCGGGAACCACTCACGAATGAGGGTCGAATTTTCGCATTGGGCTCTCTGGTAATCATATTTGTGATTAAAACGCGTCGTAAGCTCTAGTTGTCACCTATGGAAGTTGGAAGCCCAGTTCTTCTCGACAGGTGACGCGTCGCGTCCAGAAAGCAGTCGATTAGCTATTTCTTCCACACCATGAAGTCGCGGGGAAATCCTCATGAATCTAGGTCAAAAATATACTCGATAAGAGGTTGTTTCTCTAGATCAGATAGTTTTCGTTATTTAGGGATTATATCGCCCCGGAAGGGCCTTCCATTATGTCATTGAAGAAGAGTACTATAATGGGTTTCATAGATCCTTGCAGCTCGTTAGAAACATAGTTTTGAGTCACTTCAGTAGACTTGAAGAACAAGAGAGATTTTTGACTCGTTATTTAATTGTGACATGTTTTGCGGTTGAGAAATAGATGATTAGATGCAAAGAGGGGAAGTTGATGGATTTTCAACCAACCCACTTGTGGAGTACGTCAAACCTATTCGGAGCTAGTGCTTAGTGGATAATAGTCTATTTCCAAGTCATGCGCGAACAGGATCGTGTAGAGCAAGGGAGGGTGTACAGGTCAAGGATACCTAGTGATCAAAGGGATCGATGTAGTATATATCTCGAGGATAGAAGTGGATGATGTGAGCCATGGTCGAACTAGAATACAGCAGAAGCAAGTGCCTTTCCTATGTAAACAGAAATGGTAAACAGATGTTGGCCTATGACTATGCATCCCTTCTACACCGTACCGGCTAACTGCTCCAGTAGACAGCCTTGGACTTAGCTAATGCTATTATTTATATCTGTAGTCACGTTGTAGAACTCGTTTGTATTGATCTCCTTCTCCTCCTCGAGTATTTCAACTATGAGATACTCATGCTTAGGCTTACGGACACGGGTTTATTTCCGCCTCGTCTGCTTAGTTTTGTTCTGACAACTCATTGCAGTGCTTTGCTTAACGTACAGTTTATTACAAAAAAGCTACTCTCGAAATGTGCTCTATCTTGCTGTTATCGTGCCTACTACTCCTATAAAAAAGTACAACTACTAAAGTATCAGTTGTTAATCTTGCTGTATATTACATTACCATCCAGTGAAAGCATAAATCGTTTTATATAAAATATACGCTGTGGTGAAACTGGAAATTCATACGCTCATTACATTTGGAAACTTATGAAGTCACCAGTCACTACTTGTATATGTTAATCATCATTGTCATAACAGGTCAATAGAAGTGGATCAAAGGCCAACGCCTTGGTTATTAGAATGCCATTACTATAGTGATGTATATAGCGCAAGATGTCAAGGAAACATTATGAATATATCAATGCCAACTTTGATATGCGCTGTGCTTTTCTTCTCTAGCTCTGAATTGGTATTTCTAACACTGTTGGATATTGAGGAGATACTATAATGACAAAGGATTACTAAGCTTTGCATACCACATCATCCATATCATCAAATTCAGCGTCTCAAGTCAGATGCTTCAGTATGCTTAAACACTTGCTGGCAAGAAATAGAGCATTAGAAAAGATTCTGTATAGCAAAAACTCTCAGATATTGGCTTTTCTAGAACCGTATACTATGAAATATTGATAAAACATTGATCTCCAATTATGGACTACAGCGCCCGTTGAGAAGGACGACAAACTTTGGACCATTGTGCCTTCAAAGACCCTAAAAACTATAGTTGAGCCGGGTATATTCATAAAGCAAGACCTCGCCTGGAATATCTTATAGATCAAAGTAAAAAGCAATGCATGGTTAGCATATGCATCATCTAATTAATATAGCCAATATTTGACTGTAAGAATCAGGATAGACCTGTTATCCTCATGGGGTCTGTGGCCAAAATCTAAAGCCATCATCTTAAGGCTCCTCCTTGTGCAACCACAAGCTAAAATCGGGTTCCTCTTGTTTCCCGTATTCCTCTTGCTCTGAGTCTGACTATTCTAAATCTAAGTAATCTAGCTATGGAAACGGTGGAATATGGCTCATACTGTCTTTACTGGTTTATTATTGCTATTGTATTATTTAACCTCTACCCATTGTCATTTTGCAGCAATACAACAACAGCAGCCAAGCTCAAAAGTCCTACTGAAAGCCTCGCGCCAAGAAATCGTCCTAACCTACCCACATAGCTAGCTCAATCGTCCGGGTATGAAACGATCTTCTTTGCTGAACTCACGAGCCACGCCCTTATAAGAACCTTTTCCTTGTGATACTGGACATTAGTTTCTCTTCCTTCATCCTATAATGTGTGATATTTGACTATATCCGAACCTAATCACAAGGAAATGCACAAGTATTTCGGAAAAGCTTTTATTGTTTAGTATGATTTCCTCCAAGTCCGATGATTCCATAGACTCGGTCTTTCTGCCAACTAGCAGTCAGTGCTATCGTAGTGTTTATATGACACTGGCTCAGGATATGCGTATTGTAAAGGTGATCGTTGAATTTTACCATGTAAAGTTGGCGAAACATTTGGTTACACCTCTTGGCATATATATCTACTATCCCTATGTTATATACGAACATTGTTGGATGAACTACATGGAGGATAAGTATTGTGGGGAATCTCCCTCAATCGGACTAACCCTGGGTAAGCCCGAGCATGAATACTCTGGCTTAGTTGTGCATGATGGAAGAACTTAACACTTTAGAAAATGGAAGAAGAGAGACAAGCTTCACCAATTCGATCAATATGTGTACCAGCACAGTTCCACGTGCGGCTGTACAGGATCACGAGTGACTTCAAAAGTGACATAACTGAATTCAGTAGATTATTCCGACAAACATCGTGTTATCAATTTATCCGAGCCGTATTTGCAGCTCTCTCGGAAGTCTGCTTTAACTCCCTCCCCGCCCCACTTTCCGGAAGTTCTAGCTAAGCGAGTCTCTGCAGCTCTCTCAGGAGTCCACTTTGACCCCTCCACCACTTCCGCGGAGCTCTGTATATGTGGGGTTTTGCGGTCGTTCCGCAGTCTACGTATTGCCCTAATATCAAACATATTTATTAAGTTTGTTCCTTTCTTCTCCATCTGGATATAAAGTCCTCATAATCGGTATGATCCTATTGCACTTGCAAGTCCTGCAATAAATTGTTAGATGGTCAAATCTTTTTTATTTTCGTATTATTAGTTTTCTAGTGTCAGACCTTGCATTTAGAAAGTCTAAAATCCTGACGTCAGAACTTTATCAACATCTTTGTGAAGCATTTAGAGCATATTCTCAAGAATAGAAGGTGGTGAAGTAGGGCAAAGATTTAGCAGACGGAGTAGACACATAGAACACTCACGGACTATCCCAGCCTTCCAGTTAGACTCCTTTTACACATCATCAATTAATCCATATTATTTACAACTACTAGCATTGCGTCTTAACTACATCAAACTGATTGATGATCTTCAACTAATACAGCCCGGCGTATTTCAACTTTCCGAGCCAGGTGCTTCAGTATGCCTAAGAATGCTTATAGCTAGGAAATAGGGCATCTTATTATATTATTTATAACCCATGTATACAAGGCTCGGATCTTCCCAGCATTCTAAGCCAAAGTTTTAGGCCACTATGTCGAACAGGAATATCACGTCAGACCCTGATGTATGTATATGAGTTAAGTTTCCGTATAATGCACCACCCACTACCCTACTTCAATACTCCCTCCAGGATATGCCACTAGCTAGTGCTTGGCGAGGCTAGGGGGCTCAAAGTGTAGGTGTATAACTAAGAAATTAGTGGTACCGCCACAGAGTTATCAAAACATACGATTTCGCACTTCAAGGTAGACAACTGGTATTACGGTTTGACACCGAGAATGGAAGGCAGTGAGGCAGGGCAGGAACACAGTGGGACCAGTAGATATAGTTCACCCCGCACACCATCATGGCCATCTAGTTAGACTCCTTTGATGTCCCATCGAACAATAAAGATTCTATACGTCTGTTAGCATTGCGCCTTCACCCGTAACAACTGGCACCTTGACATGTCAAACATCTCTATTTATTCTCAGGATGTTCTTCATGCTGCAAAACAACACGGTTTGTGTTTGAAAGTTGGGCCTGTCCCTATTGTTTATAAGAGATGGTGAATACGAAGCATTGGGACACTTTATAAACCCGTGTCTGTTTGCCATATGTTTGTTTCTACGGAAGGGCATCCTCAAGCTTGGCTCCCATTCTAGAGTAGACGACGGCAATTTGTGAACTTTTTTCTAACCCTTGTGGCCAGTGGAGTTGCTTGGTGAAAACTATAACCTTTATCATGGCCATATAGAAAGAAATAAGCGCTTTCAAGGCACTTTCCAGATGCCGAGTGGTGTGGGAATGTGCTATGATCATGTTGCCGTCAATTGTATCTTGAGGAGCAAAGGCAGTTGAGAAGATCAGCTAGTTTATACTAACACTATTATAGGAGCCAAATAGTAGGCCCGTCGGCCCCTTTTCTCCCACATGCTTGAAAAAAGAATACCATTTAGCACAAGAGATATAATTAGAAGTACACTATGACGACGCACCATTCTCTATATATGGTGTAGGTAAAAAAGCTCTTGGTGCCGTGCAGACTGAATCTTAAAGATGAACGGCAGAGTCAGATGGCTGATTACCCAGAAAACTCAACTGCGTGGAGCCATGTTAGCGCGCCTTGCAAACGACGGATGAACTTTTACGTATAAAATTACAGAATCACCAAAGCCATGTTCGGAAAAAAAAATCTCAAGCCTTGGATGCTGACGATGGATCCAACACACTCTCCAGCCTTTCGACTAAAAGAATACTTCTAAATACCTAGAATGTCTCGTTCGGCCAAGTATCGTCTCCATAAGGATTTCTATAGATAGACTATCAAGCCACTAACTCTGCGGAAATTATATTAGATTTTGATTTTGATTTGAATGTGTTTAACGTCTACTGGGGTCACTAAGATTAAACGACGCCGGATTGGTTACTGGACACAATTAACTCTCCTTAAGACTGACCACAAGATTTTGACGAGCGAAGCACGCATGCTCCCAAGCAAGCTTGTTACCCTCATTTCCTCCTGTAGTCGTCAACAACAAGATAAAAAATAAAAATAAAAAAAGGAAAAGGAAAAGGAAAACATAGAAACACAAAAGAAAACCCTAGAAGAATCAAAAACATAACGCCCCCCTTATCTCCGTGCCATCTCGTCCCCTGTCAAGTGTCTACTTGACATGCCCTCCATTTAGGGCCCAGTTTTTATGCTAGGTACATGCACGACTTGTCTCATCTGAGGAGTTTCTTCACGAACCTCCTAGTCAATCTCGTCATGTTTCCCAAGCATTTCCAAGTGTGGCTGAAGTCTTTCGGCTTACCATAATTCGGCACCTGGCATTTTGTCTCGACGGCTCGATTTTCGAAGCTGGAGTGGTAGTCCTTGAAATCGCAGTGCCTGGAGCACGTCGCTAGGATACTAGCGACAGAGCCTCTATTCAGCCCTTTCATCCAGTTGACCTTATAGGGTTTAGGGAGCCCTAGCTTCCCTCCGAGGTGATCTGTGTTCGGGCAGTTTCCTTGCATCCAGTTCCTTAAGTCGGCCCTGAATGCGTCGTTTTTCCAGCGTCTGGCCGCCGCCAGTGACATCGTCCTTTCGGGGACCAGCAGATCCGGATTCTTGCAGCCCACTTTGGCCAGCTGGTATACTTTATCGTTCCCTGGGACTTCGTAGTGCCCTGGGACCCATTGTCACGGGTTTGACACAAGATGTTCTTGTGGCAGGTTCGGAGATTCAGAATACGTGCAATGAGGGGAAAAGGAAGAGAAACTATCTAAACTATCTGTGTCTAAGAGGGGTTTTATGGAATTAATATGTGGGGAACGTGCCCACTATATCTCCAGGCGCAGCTCTAACACCCAGTATACCCTGCCAGTTGGCTTGTCCAATGCCAGGCTATCTAGTTCGCCTTCTCACCTTGAGGGAATGCGACGAATCTCGTCTATCTCTAGCTGGGAAGTGCCTGGCTTCCTCATTCGCTTGTTGATCCGCTTGACTACCCCAAGATTGTCCATGCACAGATTTATACAGCAGTCTGCCTGAGAAAAAGGTATAAAAAAAGCACACACCAACAACAATGCATCAACCACATTGCATGGTGCTTATAGGATCAAGGCTGTCAGTACTCAGTCTTTAGAATAACCTTAATTACTTGAATGGGTCTATGCTTGAGGACTACTTTACTGCACTCTTTACTTTGGCCCATGAAGATAGATAGACGTTTTCAACTGGTCTATATTCGCTTCGAAGTAAATAATGAATTTGTTGATCTATCATCGGTGCAGTGTGCAAGTCAAATCAAGTATACTTTGCAAGTTTTCGGCTATGAATGTGCGTGTGTGTGGCTTCCTCGATGGGACGGACATACCAACTGCAATGTATTATAATTAACAAGAACTAGGACATCGGCGTAAGTAGAAATCGAAATCCTTGCACTATAAGAACAAGTTTTAGATATCGTGGTACAGTCTTGTATGCTGTTTTGAAAGTAAAACCGTACATGTTAGCTGCCTCCATTGCCAAATTGACAGCCTGTCGTATGGGACATAAGGGAGGTGCTCCGCATGTGCAGGGGAAAGAAGAGATAACAGGGCGATCCGATGACACTACTTGTATTGAATAAATGTGTTTTATACTAGTGAAAGTGGCTCAATTGGTGATCCGACAAGGGATGCTGTCTCAAAATAAAGGTATTTCGTGAGTCATTTTAGCAGATGCTCCTTGTAGGTGAAAACAATCAGATCTTGTTATCTGCTTTGACATCACCAGAAACATAGCTTCTATATTGCAATCACTTTAGCTTAAAATCTAGTAAGAGGTTTACTCTGCTCGGAAGTGGGAATAGCTTATGTGATTAAGAAGTAATTGGGCAAACGTATCCTCTAAATTCAGCCAGCTTCCATTTTCAACAAACATATAAATAAGAGTTGCTTCATCCCTCTGATAGACACTATCTTCTATACTTCCCTCGTGCCACATCTATTTCTCCTTTTTGAGACTTTATCCTTACTTACTACCGTTTTTCGAACCTTTGATTACGCCTTCTTTCTTCGTAATCATCTTACTTTTTGCACGTCTATCGGCATATTCACCAACAACTAAGCAAAATCTTAACTCTCGACCATAATGCAGCCCTGGATTGGCTGGATTTAGGGGCTGAATCCACTGAACCGACCCCATTAGCCAGAAGGGCTCTGGAAAAGCGGGTCCCGACGAGTACAAATCCCTCGCCAGGCAGACATACCAACACTACCACAAATAGCACCATATGTGTGTTTCGTCTACTCTACATCTACGATCTGCACTTATTGTATTCCCAGTCATAGCCTAGATAACCTACCGTAGCATGATTTAGAAATTTGTGCATAGCAACATTATGGGTTTGTGTTTAACCAGTTAAAATGCTTCAAATGTTAATGTCTATCTATGAAAACTAATAATACAATGACCCGCTCGCTCATCTTTTTCACACCATCCAGCCGCATCACCACTTCTTTCCAAGTCCCCAGCTAGCGGCGGGAAATAGGAGGCTGGTCATCTTCCACGGCAGCCGATATCAAGCCATCAATTTCAGTAAACAGAGTCTCTTTAGATGTGCTTTGCTGCTCTTCTTCCTCAGCAAAAAGTGCTCGCATCGCAGCCCCATCTTCTTCCTCGTCTTCCCACTCGCCTTGCTTATGTTTCTTCAGTCTCTTTTTCAGTTTCCCTGCCCAAACTATCACCTCGCCATTATGGATGCCTTCGGGATCCTCGCTTCCCTCTGCTGGGAAATGAAAGTACTGTAACGGGTTAGTCTACAGATGTTTTGTGAAGACAGATTCGGAGATGGTGAAATATTACGCATTGAGTAGGAAAGGAAAGAGAAACTAATCTAGACTAACTAGGACGTGACGTAGGTTCTTATAGTCTCAGCCTGTGAGATGGGTATTTTAAAGTGAAGCTGACCTGCATCTCTTCTAGGCGCAGCTCTTACAATGAGAGATTTTTATAGTACATGTTAATCAAGACAAATGGGAAAAGAAGTTGGATAAACAGAAGTTTTGGCTGACTAGTGCATCTAGATTAAAAACTACTAGTCAGAGTCTTCAAAAGAAGACTGGCTTACTTGAAGGGTGGTTGACGTTTGAAGGAAAGAGATACTCTAACTATGCTATACCACTTAGCTGTTGTCGTGGTTCTTGCAGGAGCTGCGGCTCTTTTCTCAGGGCTAGCCATTTTTATTATAGGATTACCCGCCGACACAGTCAATTAACTTCGAGATTGTACTATACAGCTCAGGGTGGCCCATGCAGGTTTGGATACAGCTAATATTTCTCTCATTAGGTCTAGCTTATATTGCGGTTTAGCACCGAGAATGGATGGGTAGAAATACAGTGGACCGTGTGAGTGTCTCCTGTGGTTAAGAAAGAAGTTGAGAAAAGAACACGACAGGATGCATTTAATATAGTACACGTAGACGTAATATTGTAGCAAAGACTCAGGTCCACAGGGATATAGTGAGCCAGTTAAACTATAAGCTTATTCAGAATTAGTGCGTAGTGGATAATAGTCTATTTCCAGTCATGTGCGAACAGGATCGTGTAGAGCAAGGGAGGGTACACAGGTCAAGGATACGTAGTATTCAAAGGGTTCGTTGTGGTATATATCTCGTGGATAGAGCATGATAGAACTGGAATGCAGCAGAAGTGCCTTTCGTGGATAGACGGGGATGATAAAGAGACGTTTGATATCTGCGATTCCCGTAGACGTAAAATGATACAAGTCAAGTCAAGCCATGGATGATAAATAGACGTGTCTATGACTATGCATCCTTTCTACACCGAGTTGGCTTACTCCTCCAGTAGACAGCTCTAGACTTAGCTAATACTACTATTTACATCCACAATCACGTTGTAGAGCTCGCTTGTGTTGATCTGCTACAATTCTCCTTCTCGTTCTTGAGTATTTCAACTATTAGATATCTATGCTTGGTCTTACTGACACGGATTTATCTCCGCCTGGTTATTAAGGTTGCACATTTTTTCTCACGGAAGCAGCTGGCCCAAGAAGGATGGTCAAGGCTCACACAACTCGAGAAACTGTGTATATCGCACAAATTTGCAAATGGAAAAGACAAGACACAAATCCCAGTATAAAAGCCCCTTTAGCCACCAACCTGCTTTTCTAGATAGTTGACTTTAGACCTTAACACGAGTTATTTGTACCATACGCCTAAATTCCTGTGAAGATTCAGTGAACATTTCAACACCTTAACATTAACTCGTGTTTATCTCTTCTTTCATTTTTTCATTTGATGTGTTTTCGACTTACTTTATTCTGATTTAGTTTTATTTCTTTTCAATTATACTCCTTGTTTGCTTGTTTGCTTGTTTGCTTGTTTGCTTGTTTGCTTGTTTGCTTGTTTGCTTGTTTGCTTGTTTGCTTGTTTGCTTGTTTGCTTGTTTGCTTGTTTGCTTGTTTGCTTGTTTGCTTGTTTGCTTATTTGCTTGTTTGGTTATTTCTTTTTTATTATTATTCTCTTTTTGTTCACTTCTTTTCCTTTTCCCCTTGCCCCACATCCGACAAATGCCCCCAAAAGCCGGAGAATTTGCAGTCCCTGACTCCGACCCCGAGATGGCAGAAACGTTCCACGATTCCAACCCCTCGGTCTCTACGACGTCGAACGCTGAGTCCTCAGGGTGGGCCCCTAGTGTGTCGAAATTTTGTCTTTACGACCACTCCAAGCCCAACCAGTACCCCGCGTTCCGAACCTTCTTGAAGGCACAATGGCTGGTGTCAAGGAACAATTTCTCTTCAAAAGCAGAGTTCATCGCATACTGTTTTGGGCATATAGCAGGGACAGTAGCGGTCATCACGGAGTGATTCATAAGAGAAGGTCGACGAGTTTTTTAAATACCGTGACAGTGTTTTCGTGGCCCCACTGCCTCGGGTCCCCCAAGACAACGAGCTGAGTAGGTGTCAGCCGCCGAGATTCAAGCGCGAAAGCAGAGTGAGTCGACTTTGTTTTCATTGCGGTGCGGTGCGGGGGGGGGGGGGGGGACACAACATTCGCAACTGCTCATACTTGCCTCCCACGCCTCCAGCTGGTCAATAGTCATTTCGAGTGAATAACGTGTCCGTCATCGGCAAACCACTTTTGGAGAACGACGATAGAGAATATCTCCCTGGCACGACTGTGCAGGGAAACTGAACACCGATGGCCAAAGACGTGACCAGAGGTCTCGGGAAACTACCTCAATACATTTAGAGGTAGTAATAAACGAAAAATGTCCCATCTCTGCAATGATAGACACTGGCAATGCTTCCCCGTTAAGGATAAAATCAAGCCTCGTACAAAAATGGAAAATTGCAACACACCAAGCATCACGACCTATTATATTGATCCCATTCAACTCCAAGGACCCTATAACGGTAAACACGGTGGCCATTTTCACACTCGATGTGTCTGTTCAAAAGGAAAATCACGTCGTCTGGGTAGTCCTTGAACCTGCTGATCGGGTACCCATGGGTAAAAAAGAAAGGTGCTATTATTAATTTCACAAACGATACGGTTACGTTTAAGTCTGACATAGTCTGGCATTATTGCCCACGGAAGGTTAACGAACGTTCCAAAGTTTAAATCAACGTTGGAACAAACATACGATATAAAGGAAGTATTTCATACTGTCAACCAGGATTCCCTCGACGTATTCACAGCATCAATTGACGATATAAACAGGACTTTAGTATTGAGGGTTGTCACCGAGAATGGAAGACGGTGAAGCCGGCAGAAATATAGGAGATCGAGTATATGTAATTCACTCGCCAACTATCACAAACTTCTAGTTAGACATCTTTCCTCTTCATTAATGAATAAAGATTCTCTACGTTCTATAGCATTGCGCCTTACCCGTAATATGCCATTCCCTTATGAAGGGCAGCAGTGAGTTCCTTATCCATGATACCTACTCACTGTCCCTTACAAAATTGTTTGGGCTGGGCCTGAAGATATAGCGGGTACGCCCCCGACATATTAATTCCATGAAACCCCTCCTACATTCAAATATTATCATTTTAATTTCCCTTCAATGCACGTATTCAGACTATCCGAACGGACTTCTATGAACATCTTGTACCCAGCCCGTGACAAAAAACTTTAGAAAATCGAGATTCAGGATTTACTCTGATCTCCTGTTGAGGAAGGACTAAGGTGACAATGTTTCCAATAGTCTATCATCAGGCTAGTAATGAAGGTGTCATACAAGTCCAGCCCATTTTATTCAATTCTATGCTACTTTGATAGCAAAGGACTTGAAATATTTTACCAAGTTTTGAATTTACTTTGTTTTTTTTGCTATGACCAAGGTTGTTTTCTACCACATATTCTCAAGTTCGCAGGAGCTGCTCTAGAGTGACAAATCCTATAAACGACCAAGACCTATGCTGTCAAACTACTTTTCCGAGATGATCCCAATTTCAAGTCTAGTTGACAATTAACTACACCAAGTGCTTAGTGAATATCTGTATAGACTTTTGTACCTTAGGCGCTTGAGCATTTGGAACCACACGTTATGGCCATCTCGGGTGTAAAAGACATAGGGTTAGATTACTATAATTGAAATCGTAGAAAAGCCCAACAACTCGCTTAAAACACCGGATGCTTAGAGTCTTGCTCTCGAATATCTTGGAAAACCTTACAATAAAATGTCATTAATCATGAAGGAAATATTCAAGTGTCGGAAATGCCACTTGATAGCAACACTAGATCGATTATTTGAGAGTGGGACGACAATCAACCTGAGTGCTCATTACCTGATTATTTAGGCCTTAAATCTTAAAAAATCGAGCTTAATAAATAATTGGCATGAAAAATTGCAACGTGCACAGCCCATACATGGAAATAAAGGGCTGAAGACCCATGAAATTTCCAAAGGCCTGCTCACTACGAAACTCCAAAGGATCTATCTTCCCATCACACAAGGGAGAGAGATCTGAGGCACAGGACATCAATATGGAGAAGAAATCCCATTAGGTGGCACCCCGACACGAGGGGTTTGTGGATAGATAAAACAAGGCATAGCATAGGGCGTAATAATAGAGCTCTCAGAATAGTGACTCAGTGTTGTTGAAATGTTGAAAGGTTGATTGATTTACACGCTATTTTTCTAATCCTCGAGCTGTCCTGGTGTACGTGTTATAGCACGTTGTCTCCTAGTGGCTTGTTTTATGTGTTAATCGAAACAATAAAGCTAGTCGGAGCTATTTAAGCTTCATGGCCTCTTACAAGCACGATTGAGGTCATCACAGTTGCTAATAAGCCTATACACATGGACTTTGATACTCAGGCTACAGCTCAGTGCTAGTCTGCTCTACCCCCATGATAATCATTCAGTGTCAGCACAAATCGTCCCTAGATGTAATTCGCTGTGGTGGATTTCTTCCTATTCGTTGCACGAGGGGCGGGGGAATGATTACAGCATATCGAATGCGACCTCGCCTGCATGGCGGTCCAATCATGCTCATGACTCTCAGTATGCGGGCAAAAGAAAGTCAGGTATAATCTTTGGAGCCGAATATGAGTTGGGCAGCGTTAACTTAGACCTTTCAGGATATTTGCATAGCTGAGTTACAGTCAAACTACTTTTTCACCTCTTCTTGATCTGGCGCGTTTCTGTGAACATCGATGACTTTTACTTTGACGATACCGCTATAGTCATTCGGTTCCCCGTTTATTTGCGTCATTTATCGCATGTTTATCTTTTTTACACTTGACTTTTAGTTCGCATTTACAGCTCTAGCAAACAAAGATGAGCTCCGCTACGCAATCATGTGGAAAGGCCCAGCCATTCAAGATTCTCTCTCTGGGTATGTTATCCATTTCGTTGCCTGCTATCGTACCACTAACAACCGCAGATGATGGGGATGTCGGTGGACTATCCAGCCTCTTAATCCTCGAGAATATCATGGAGGACATCCAGAAAACCGAAGACCTTCCCGATGTACCCAAGCCCTGCGACAGATTCGACCTCATTGGCGGCACAGGGACAGGAGGGTAAGGCTTTTGCTATCCTTGTGTATTTCCGAAATCTTATTAACATCCTTCCTACAGCATCATTGCGATCATGCTTGGCCGATTAGGCATGTCAATTGACGACTGCATTGCGACGTACAAAGAAGTCTCTCAGGAAGCATTCGATTCAAAACGTACATGGTCGGAAAAACTTTCCTCGCGGTTGAAGCGAAGGGCAGCGACTTTAAAATTGGAAAAGGCCTTGAAAAAGGCCATTCGGGAAAAATGCACCTTCGAAACATGTTTACAACGCAGAGAGAGGGGCGAGTCTTCCGTGAATTCATGTAAACACGGAAACGAAAAGTTCCTGAACCAAGAATGCGTCAAAACGTAAGTTGTATTTCACTACTGATTCCCTAGAGCATAAACCTGACTTGCCACTATTCCTATACAGTATTGTCCTAGCTACGACGAAGGCCAATATGAATGCACATCCAGTGCTGTTCAGAACGTATAAAACTACTGCTAGCTTAATGGAATGTAAAATATGGGAGGTAGCCAGAGCTACATCTGCAATAGTGGACCTTTTCAAGTCTATCAAGCTAGGCCGAGAGAATGAAGAGTTCGTCAATAGCAGATTTGGATATAGCAATCCATGCAAAATCCTCATCGAAGAAGCCACTGAACTGCTATCAGGCCGTGATGAACATGAGATGCTGATATTGAGCATCGGCACGGGACTTGGTGTCATTGAAATGGGCGATGATGGAGAATCTCTAGCAAACGCCCTTGGGAAAATTGCAGGTGGATCTAAGAGAGTCGCAGATGAGCTCGAAAGGGAGTATCTTGACAAAAAAGAGAGATACCATCGGTTTGACATCGCCAATGGCCAAGCAACTGTCCCCGCTTCGAATCGGGTAGACCTTTCGGAGGTCGCATCACATACACAAAATTATCTCAGGGATAAAAAACATTATCTCAAGACCTTCACCAAGGTCCTGATGAATGGCTTTCCTGCAAATTCACAACAGCCTGAGAAACCAAATGGTTAGGACAACACTACCGGATGCTATGCGGGAATTACTGCGATTATGCTAACATTATTCACAGGCTCTGCACCAATCCATCATATTCCATTCAACGAAAACCTCAGATTTGTCGGGCGGCAGGACATCCTTGTCAAGTTGGAGGATAAACTCTTCGCCCGAGCAGGCTTTCAGCAAGCTGCGCTTGTAGGCTTGGGTGGCATGGGCAAGACCCAAGTGGCCTTGAAGTTTGCGTATACAGTAAAGGCAAAATACACCGACTACTCTGTGCTTTGGGTTACTGCTGCCAGTATTGATGGATTTCGAAATTCCTGCAAGGACCTCGCTGCAGTACTTGAAATTGAAACATCTAATAGCGATGACCCACGGGCAGTTATAAAAAACTACTTGGCCACCAATAAATGCGGAAAATGGCTTCTTATTCTCGACAACATCGACGATGCTAGTCTCTTTAAAGCTGATGCCAAAGAGAATAGGATCAGTACTTATTTGCCACAGAGCGATGAGGGACGGATTATATTTACCACAAGGTCTACAGCGATCTCGTGGCTGGCTGTTGGGAGTGATAGCATTGAACTGGAAGAAATGACGACTCAGGAACTGACGACTATGTTGACGCCCAATATTAGGGACCTCGATGAAGAACCAAACATACACGTGTCGGGTGAAATCAATGCGGTTCTCAACGAGCTATGCCACCTCCCACTAGCTGTTGCACAAGCCGCAGATTATATGGCTGTCAATCGCATATCCATTGCAAAGTATTTGGAACTCTTGAGAGAGCCAAACGAAGGAAAGATTGATCTTCTGAAATATGAGCATATTGACAATGCACATTTGGACAAATCTCAGGGTGCTGTGGCCAATACCTGGCTTATTACTTTCCGGCAAATCCAGAAGACTTCCTCTGATGCGGTGAACTTACTACGCTTCATTTCAAAAGTCGAGGCGAAGGCCATTCCCCAAAATATGGTTCCAAACTTTGGCAACAAGAAGTGCATATTGGAGGCTTTTGGAGTACTATTGTCATACGGGTTCCTTCGACAACAAAAGACAACCGAAATCTATGATATGCACAGTCTTGTGCATTTGATCACGCAGCTTTGGTGCAAGGGTCTAGAAGGTGAAGGCACATACACTTCGACTGTTGTTGATCACATGGCTTCAATATTTCCAAGTGACAAGTGGGAAAATCGGTTGCTATGGGGCAAATACCTGCCCCATGCATTGTGTGTTATTAAAAATGATAACACCTGTAATACCAACTTGACTGTGCTAAAGTTCAAAGTTGCCCAATGCCTGAGGGCCGATGGCGATAGCCGAAATGCTGTTAGACTGCTTCAGAATGTCGTGGAAGTGGAAGAGAAATCTCTAGCTGCTGATGATCCCCAAATTTTGGAATTTCAGCATGCGCTTGCAATAGCATACGAAGCTAATGGCCAAATTGAAAAAGCAGTTCCTATGCTTGAACATGTCGTGAAGATGCGACAGAAAACTCAAGCTGCTGATGATCCTCAACGTCTGGCATCTCAGCATGCGCTTGCAAATGCATACCACGCTAATGGCCAGGTTGAAAAGGCAGTTGCAATTCTTGAGCATGTCGTGGAGGTGGAAGGGAAGTCTCTATCTGCTGATCATCCTGACCGTTTGGCATCTCAGCATGCGCTTGCAAATGCATAC
>JAXHKN010000350.1:0-28336 GCA_038407165.1 Ceratocystis variospora | reverse complement strand
TTTTTTTTTTTTTTTTTTTTTTTTTTTTTTTTTTTTCACCGTGTCTTCGTCTTCTCTTGTTTCTGCTTCGGCCTTCGCGCTCCACGTCAAAACGTCTAATAAAAAGGTGACCGTTGCTTTCCCTGCTTGGGCGCCCGCCTCGGCGCTTTAACATCCGTGTTTTGCTTTGTGCCCTTGGCTTGACCTGTCTTGCCGCCTCAATAAATATGATAGCAAGAAGCTTTGGACATTTTAATACCTTGTGTGTTCCTAGCAAGCAGAGCAACACCAGGAGTGCCCTGCTCTTTGACCGCGGCCGTGTTCAAGTCTCAGCGACGCTCAGGCAGTTTGTTTGTCGTCAAATGCATTTATTTGTTTTTTTATTTGCAAGGAAGAAAACAAAACTAATAAAAAAAAGCCCGATTCCCGTCCGCTTATGTTTGGTTGTATTGCTGCTATCTGTCGGTCTATATACTAGCTAGCTATACCGCCGTTAAGATATGTCGAATCTTCCTTTCTCCGTTCTAGTATACTATACCTTATACCTTGCCTGGCACTTAGCATGTAGTAGTCCTTGTAGCTTGCTTGTGGGTTGTTGTCAAGCTTTAGTGCTTCGCTCTATGCCTTGGCCTTCTCCCCCCTCTCTCTTCTCTCCTTCTCTCTCCTCTCTTCTCTCTTCTCTCTCTCCTTGTCCTCTTCTAGTTAGCAACTAGCATTTCGCCTTACATGCAGACCACATTACAAGGCGCCATCATATCAGGATCAGGACAATCAACTGCCTGACTTTGCAGTACATCTCCATCGAGTCTACACTCAAATACCAAGCTCGCTTAGTTTATCGCCATGACCATCTAGCGAAGCTCAGGCTTGACAACCCTTTTACAAAGCAAAACAGGCCCCAACAAGCCATGCCCCTCCCTCCCCCTAGCAATTACTCCCTGCGCTCTACCTGTCTCTCGTACACTGAATTATCCCACCCTTCACCATCCCCCCTCTCCCGTGTCACTCGCTAGTATTTTTATATCGGACGCTGTGTTATTGAGGCCTTGCCTTGCCTTACTTTGGCCCTGATCTTGGCCTATATTAGCCTTGTCCTTGGTCTTTCTTGGCCCCAGCCCGTGTTGCCTAATGAGCTGATTTGATGTAATATGTCTTGTCATCATGTGTGTTTTGTCCGCCCTCAATCGCAGCAAGGTGACTGGTCAAGGCATGGCCTGTCCAACAGTAACGTCCGCAGCTGCGTCAGTAGTAATGGTATCAACAGGCCCCATGGACATCAGTTGCAGTGGCTTTGCTGCATTTGCGTGCGTGTACGTAGGTACGTATGTTTGCATGTGTGTGTGCGTTGTAAATACATGCACAGCGACCACCTACCCGTCCATCTGCCCATACGTGCGCCTAATCACCGAATACACAAGTACATACATATGCCGTGCCTCATCCGTCGGCCACCGCATGCCTTCCAGCCTCATCATGCCTTACTGTGCAAGTCTTTGCCGCTGTCGTGAGATCCTCCACAGCCATCGGCATCCGCTATCAAGCTGCTCTCCTTCTCTCCCTCTCGCTCTCGCTCTCGCTCTCGCTCTCGCTCTCTTCTCTTACTCTGCCTACTCCACTCCCTTTTTCTTGTCTCCCTGCCTTACCCAGTCTTTCAGATGCACTGTGTGGTGCAAGCTAGTTTTCTTGCAGAGGCAAATCGAGCGTGTGACCTGTCGAGCAGGAGCAGCGATTAGGACGGCCCAACCAGAGTATCAGGGAATAGAGAGAGTAACGTACAAGCCTTTTTTTTTTTTCATTCCTTTTTTTCTCTCTTTCTCTTTGCCCTTCTCACCTCCTTCTTCCTAGTCTACCTGCCCGTATCCTGTATCTATCTATACTACCCCTTGTTCTAGTTCTTTTGAAAGAGTGTGCGGCCGCAGTACCTCGGCTCCAGAGCTATATCCGTACCATGCAGTATATGCGACCTCCTTCTTTGTGCATTTGCATTTGCATTTGCAATCAGTACAAGTTTTAGCATCAATCATGTGTCTTTGGTTGTGGCTCAAGATCACCCATGTTTAACAAGACAAGTTAACGCTACTCTTGTTTAGGAGAGCCCATGACGATGGGGCAAAGCATACAGCAGAAAATAAAAGAGAGACATATAAAGTACGGGGAGGAAAAAAGGAGATTGAAGCATAGGGCAAGAGCAGAGTAAGGATATAGATGCAAGCAATAAGACACCCAAAGCACGGCCCCTAGAAGACAGACCGCCTTGCTATACAGCATTCGACAGTAGCAGCCATTGAGAACACAAACACGAGCACAAGCACAAACACTGTACAAGACTCTATATTCTCTTGGATACCTTGTTATTTCTATTTTTTTATACTTTTCTCTCCTCCCCCCCCCCCTCCCTCCATCTCTTTCTTTGGTTCCTTATCTTTTTCGGTGTACCATTGCTCCCCCTGCCTCGTCTAGTCTTTCTATTACCTAGTCGATAAGCTACATACGTGATGTTGATATACATCCATACATGCGTACTCGGACCAGAGCCAGAGCCAAACCCAGAACCAGCCTTGGTCTTGTTCGTCCCACCTTAGCAAATCGCCATCGCCACTACAAATCTAGTCTAACCTAGGCCAACCCAGCCCAGTCCGAGCAGTAAAGAGACAAAAGCCAAAATCCACAAGGCTCATCTTAAAACGAATAAAAAGACACCCGAAAAAAAGGCAATAGCGTACCAAAGTTGTAATACGGCAGTTCCCCTTCTTTGTTCGCAGCCTGATCCCCCCATCCCCCCTCTTCCTCTTCCTCTTGCTCTTCCTCTTGCTCTTCCTCTTGCTCTTCCTCTTGCTCTTCCTCTTCTTCTCTAGCCTCGTCTTCCTCTCCCCTTCCTCCTCTTCCTCCTCCTCTCCTTCCTCCTCTTCCTCTTCCTCTTCCTCTTCCTCTTCCTCTTCCTTGTTCACCTTCATTCTATCTTCCCCTTCCCACGATATGACCCAGGCGACGGGGGAGAGGGTGTGTAATTTGAGAGGCATTCATGGAGACATGAACCGTTATCGGTAGTGGTTGGCGTTGTCGTTGAGATGCTGCTACAGAAGGAAAATGAGAAGAGCGGCAAAAAAAAAAAAGTATTATGGGGTTGGAAAGGCGAAAAGTAATGTGTGCGTGTGTGGCTTGATAGTCTTCATGGGCAGTTTGCTGTCCCTTTGGATCTGTCTCCTCATCTCTCTCATTCCCTTGCTACCCTGTTCCTCTCCTCTCCCCTTCACTCACATGTCTTCGGGAATTTTTTCCACCCATCACCGAATTACACGGTCCCCAAGGTTTGTTCCACACAGCGCGCGCTAGCTGACTTGGCCATGCTCTTGTGCGCTGCATATCTGGCGCTCAATTTTGTGCCTATGTTTATTGTCTTCATCCTCCTTGTTAGTCGGAGAATTGACCAAGCTCTCTCGCCCTTGCTCTCTTGCCCTTGCTCTCTCTCGCTCACGCTTTCTCTTTCACACACGCACACGCTTCCTCTCTGTCCTGTCTTACCCTGCTTTACCCTATACTGTTCCTGTTCCCCCCGTGAATATACGTAAATCCTTCTTAATCAAGTCTCTTGCCACTATGTTTGCGGCTTCTTCGCAACAGCATCTTGACAAGATACGGCGATACAAGACATCATGTAAAACACTGATCTTATCCATTCCTTGATTTGTGCTAGGTGCGTATATCATGTGTGCATTTCATGGTTGTACTATTGCTGTATATCGTGTTGCTGTGCAGTGCGTGCACAGGCATGAACAGCCGACCCTACAGGGCTTTGCTCGACAAAAATGGCAAGCATGGCCAACCTCGCACCTGGCTTTGTTCTAGACTTATTTGTCGTCTCTTTTATCGTGTCTGTTTCTTTCTGTCTGGTTTTGTGCGTATGATTTGCACGCTGGTTTATAACTTGTCTCTTATGAGCTAAAGAGAAAAATTAGCCTGGGAACAGAAGAGAATAGAAAAGATTAGAAGGAGAAGAAAACGAAGAAGAGAAAAAAGAAAGAAAAAGAAAAAGCCCTCCTACTTCTAGTCTTGTTCTTCTGTGTTCTTTTCGTGTGTCAATCGCAATTATTTGCGAAAAATAAAAATAACGTCGAGTTTTTTAATATATTTATTTTCTGCTGTTATTGGGCCTGTTAATTCCTAATTAACGATCCTTTACAAGCTCCTGCCCTCCCTCTCTGCCCCCCTCCTCCAAACCCTAACGACTAGATCCAGTCATCTCATGTCCATCTCATCTCTTGCAGCCTTGCAAATAACTTTCATCACAATCTTCACAGTCTTCAGTATTCTCTCCACCAAGAGCCAGCTTCACTCCATGTCCTCTTTCTAAGCCACAACCAGTACCAAACAGACAGGCCTTGCCTTGTTCCTCGTCTGTCTCGTCGTTTTTGTTATCAGCGTCAATCAATCCCCAATTGAGCCTGCGCCATCCAAACTTTATTCTCCTCCCCTCTTCCCGCCATCATCGTTGTCTCTCCCACCCCTTCTTTTTCCTTCGCTTATTGCATGCTCAATCACGCAAGAAAACAGGTTGTGAGATGTCTTTGAGAATGAAGCGAGGGCACGGGAAGAGGGCGAAGAAGACCAGAAAGACCAAGAAGACGGGAGGAGAGCACGTGAAAATTAAGACAAGATACGGCCGCGGCCGCGGCAAACTTCACACAACAGGAGAAAAAGAAACGCTGGGATAAAAGGAAAAAAAGTTGGAAATGCTGGAACATAAATGTCCGTCTAGACGAAAGGGAAAAAGAAAAAACGAAGAAGGAAGGTTCATAGCCACGTTGTGTTCTCTTTTGTTGCTTTTCCGGTTATTTTTTATTTTTTTTATTTTCTCACCATCTGCCATGGTGCCTCAACACCATCTCTCTTAAACCTCCTCTTTCTCTTTTCTTTTTCCTCCCTCTGCCCCCTTCTTCTCCAGAAAGAAAAGGTAAAACCAAAAAAAGAAAGAAAAAGACAAAAAGTCAAAAAGTCAAAAAGGCAAAAAGGCAAAAAAGACCTTGCATTGTGTCGCAGGTTTGCCGTTTTGTCTAGTCTACCGTACCGGAACCGCTGCCGTTACACCCCGCCCGTTAACGTCCCCATTAGAAAAACAACCCCAAAGCCAAGTCAAACCAATAATTCACAAGTTCCTCTTCATTTTCTTCCCTCTACTGACTTGGCCTTGCCCTCTTTCTCCCCCCTTGCCCTTCCTTCTTCTCTCTTTTCTTCTCCTTGTCTCCCTGTCTCCCTGTCACATCATACCATGTTCTTGCAGTATGCAACTCCCTCCTGCAACCGCTACTGATGTCGTTTTCCCTTTTCATGATAAGGCTCTGAAAACATCTGTCTGTTCGCACAACGCTCTCTTCTCTTTAGCCGTAGTTTTCGCACTTGTCCTTTCTTCCTGTCTGCACTCCCCCCCCTTCTCTCGCACCTTACGATTATGCGCAGTTTTCCCAATCATTCCTCTTATGTCAACCTACCAACAACACGTTTATTTTCCGGTTCTGCCAGAACCTTGCTTACATCTATGGTCTAGGGGGCCACAAGAGAAAGCTTTGACCTCTCTTTTTTCTTTTCCCCCTCTTTTTCCCGCTCGCTCTGTTCCCCATCCTCTTCCCCTTCTTCGCGGTATCCAGCTTCTGGCTTGCCTAACCCTTTCTTCCGTTCATCATGCGAACAACACAAGCAGCAACATATCTTCTTTTCTCCCTTGTTTCTTCCAATAAAAAAAACCCCCCCCCCAAACTTCCTCCACATCCACATTGGCTTTTGATATTGCTACATTTATATGTCTCCCAATCTGAAAATACCTCCCAAGACTTCATAACACCGAACGGGGGAGCCCGGAAACGATGGGTTACCTCTTTTGAACATGATCCGGCTCCAGTTTTATTCGGTTATTCATCATTATTACTTTCACAAGACTGTGTAGCTTTTCAGCCTGGCCAAGAAATTCAAGATGGAGGAGGGGGTTAAGAGGCGAAGAGGCGAAGGGAAAAGAGGGGGTGTATGGGTGAGAGAGATTGTCTCCTCTCCCCTCCATTTCCTTTGTCTCTGCACCTGACCTGACCGGACGGAGACTCTCAACTGGCTGGGATCTCTCATCATATATACCTGATAATAAATAGCCTACCGATATTTGAAAGTTGTCTGTTCGGTAGCTGAAGATATCAATGAAAGTTGCACTTCTCCAATAGGGAATCAAAAGAATGTCAGTCGGCATTAGCTGCCCTTCGGGCTCATTACCCGAAGGGGAATCGCGAGGTTTCACTGCTGCTTCGCGTCGTGAGATTTAGCTTATTCATTGAAAGCGGCTATGCTTAATATTTCTTCCTGGCCGGGGCTCTACTCAACATCGCGGTGGCTGAATGCTCGCAAGACTGTTTGTTCCCCAGGCAGGCAAATGAAGAACTTGAAACTCCCAAGAAGGGGGCGGGGAGGGGGTGTGGTAGCTATGCCTTGGAAGCCATGACTTTGCAATTAGGAGAAATGCTATGGGAGCCAGGGAGGCGATGGAGAGTTCCGTTTTTATTCATCATGCTAGATTCCAATATATGCACAATATCAGGATGGCATCCCACTTTCAAAAAGCGGCTGTAGCATGTTCATGTGTGCCAATAAAACCAAAAATGGAGCACGTGCACCAAGCAGAGCAAAGAAAAAACAAATTATGAGAAAACTTGAGTCTTTCTGCTGTGCATGTTTATGTTTACCCCCAACGCCATTTCCACTGCCATTGTTTCGAAACAAAAGTCAAGCCCACTAGGGAGTACTGCTGGAGAGACAGAGAATACAAGTCGCAATTTAGCCCACCTGGGAATTAAAATGCGTCTTTTGGGTCTCATAAGTACACTTTTATTCCAGGGTTGACAAGCAAGACAACTTTCAGCGGAAAAAAAAAAAAGCCACTTAGAATGCTCTTAGAGAGAGCAAGAGATCGACGGAAGATGAGATGAAAAACATGTCAGAGCTTCTCTGGCATTTGCCTGGCTGGGTTGGCAGACTATGATGTCTGAATTGGATAAGGGACAGACAAAACAGGATAGGGGAGGGGGGGGGGAGGGGCAGAGAACTGGAGGACTTCAATAGTCGAAAATCTCACAACGTATTGGGAAGCGTTAATATGAGACATGGGCACATCTAAACAAAGCCCCGTGTCAAAATTAGCAGCAGCTCACCAAAAACCCTGAACAAGTTCTCCTTACTGGAAATGATGTGTCTAATTAGGACGACATATATGGGAAATCAGATGCCCAGTCACCCGAGTTTGGCCTGCCTCGGATGCACGGGACTGGGTCTCCCATAATCTGTCCCCCAAGTCTAGCCCGGCTTTCAATGATAATGGTAGGACCAAGGCTGACGTGAGATTGTTAATGAGGGGGAAGCGGGCCATGGCGCAAGAGGAGGAGAAGGAGAAGAGAAAGGTTAGGGAAAGACAACAAAAGACAAAAAAAGTACCATAATATTCATCTCCGGGTCTGGTGGCCTGGGATCAAGGCGGATGGCATAACAAAAGAAAAGGAGTGCAAATTGAGGCAATTCCTGGAACCATCCGGTTTGATTGCAGCTCATCGTTGGTTGAGAAGCGGAGCAGAGGTGATTTAACGGTTAGCCCTGAGTCAATGCATTGTTAGAGTTTCTAGTGCCGTTTTTAGTGCATGAATAAACTTTTAGTAAACATTTTAGTGTGCGGCTAGGTTGTATCTGTGGTTATCAATGTGTAACAGGGCAAAAGTTGCACACACGTGCATACATGCATGTGTAATACAATACTACTTGCTCAGCAACTACATCTATCCAAAGCCAGCAGCACGAACCTTTCTGTATTGCACTTGCGGACAAGGCATTCTAGAAGCATAAACAGCAAGTAGAAGATTCCTTGGAAAATTGTGCAGCGTTTTTCATATCAAGGATGCTTGAATGAGCGCGCAGAGGATCCGTCGCCTATCAAATCATCTCATCTCAAGCCACTAGAAATATAAAATAAAATAAAAATGAAAATGGCCTATGCGTAGAGCAGAGAGGGAGGCTGACTAGAAGCTTCCCTGTCAGTGTTTATAGTCTGGGATCTTCATGTTACTTCGGACCTATATTCTCCGAGAAGCAAAGAGAAGGAAGGGGTAGGGAAGGTCAGAAGAATAAGAAACTAGGAGTTTTTCATTTGCTCTGTGCGCGTCGTGGTTGAAATAGCGAAAAAGGAACTGCCCCCAGATGTCTTGAAAGTAGTGTCGTGTCTCGAAATGATCCATGCATCTTGCAGCCTCAGTTAACTTGACGCCCCGTGACATTGAGAAAAAAAAAAAAAAGAAAAAGAAGAAAAATAACAGTACTAAACAGTTTGGGGCGACAGTGCAAGGGGACTGACTGAATATGCACCAAACTCACCAAAAAAGAGGAAAAGGAAGAACAAACGCATACACATGTCTCCTTGGCATAGCAAGACCCTGACCCCCACATGGCCAATATGAGCACTAATGCTGCTTTAGATAGATGCCTTGTTATTACCAAGGGGCAGCTTGCCTCAAGATAGAAGAGGCCCTTTTAGCATTCGGTACTAAAGCCGAGTATATATATATATATATATATGTATATATGTATGGATGAATGTAGTATACCAAGGCGTGTTCTTGACCGCCAGTTTGTGGGGATATCAGACGGCGAAGGCCATTGCTGAGGTGACTGCCGGCCTCTACGTACATGGCAAGCAGATTGACAGAAACTTCCGGAGTGGAGCTTTGATCCCCTACGTAGGGGCACTGTTATTGCTAACAAAGCTGTAGCGAGTTATGTGCTATGCATTTTGTATACGGTTATGGGCGTGCATACGTACCTTGGTCGTGCCCCTTGATTAATGCGACCTTGTAGTATGCATCCTTCTCCTGAACCAAGTAATGGTACTTTGAACACGAGGATAGAATAAGTGGAGGATGAGGGCGGCGGCAACGAGCAGCACATAGAGATGGCTAAGAAGGTGAAGAGGTCGGTGATTCGCGGTTCGAATGAGTTGGCGAGGGAAGAAAGGGAAAAATAAAAAAGGAAAAATAAAAAGGAAATGTGCACCATATATCCAACAAGGAACATTGGACAGGAAGGATGTCTATGTACTAAGAACAGTAGTTGCCTAAATTACGGGCGTCTGTTTGTAGGGCATAACCTAAGGAGGGCTGGGGGCTGCTACCGCACAAAGCCCAAGCTCTTTCTCATGTCCCATTGCCCGGCGTATCTTTGGCTGCATAATTCACAAGTTCCTTAGTCACATAATGAGCCCAAGTCCTCCTCCTCCCTCCCTTACTAGCCAGCTAGGACACTATGCTAACAGTTAAAGTGATGACAGTGACAGGCCTGTTGCAAGTTGGAACATATTTAAGCAGCAAAACACTCTCATACAATAGAGTGGCTGACGCAAGCTGACTGCAAACCTGCTCAGACGTTTGCTTACAAAGACGACGCCCGCAACGTGCATTTTATTACTTGTCGGCAGAGTGTCTTTTTCATGCACGTCTCAATTTTCCGACGCTTAAAATTTTCGTTTGCTACACACGACAAAAAGCCCCGAGCTTAAATTGTGCTAGCTTACTACTAAAGTAGTAAGAAGAAGCTGCATGAAACGCCGAGTTGAGCTAAGAATTGCAACTTCGTTAGTATGCTACTCTGCACAGATGCAGATGCACAGAACTTGGGGCATGGTACTTTGACTCTATACATACACATCACTGCATGGGGCCTGTAAAAGCGAGTGCACTACCAGAATCAAAAACAAAGTAGTAGCAACAAGGACACCACCTCTGGGGTTGTTTTCTTTCTTGCTCAATTGAAGCGTCGCATTGCTAACCCTGGCATGTTTTCCCTTTGTCGGTGTAGGTAGTATTCAACGGTCCGATAGGGTAACTGAGCCAAATTTAGTGCAGGAGACGCTAGACTTGGCTTGTTTGTGTGTCGTTTATTCTGTCGCTTGTCATGCACAAGCTCGTATCACTGCCACCGCAAAGCCCCGGGATCAGAAACGGAGGGTGTAGAGCGTGCTAGAGGGCACTGTAGAGAGGACATTACAGGAGGACACCAGGGGACATTAGCGCACTGTTGCCAAAGCCAAATGCGCCGAGGCCCCCTCCGCGTCTACCGAGAATCCAAGCATCGACGTCAAGTTAGAAATAAAGAGTATGGAAACGTATGATGAAAGGCTAGGTGGGAAATGTAGATGGCCAAAGAGGGGCTTCACAGGCGGGGAAAGGGAGACAGTGGCGGTACCACTGGCGGAGGGATAGGGAGAGAGATAGGAGATAGGAGAGAGATAGGAGAGAGAGAGAGAGAGAGAGAGAGAGAGAGAGAGAGAGAGGGGGGGGAGTGGGTGATGAGTAGGAAGAAGGAACGTAACGAAGAGGCTACGGACAACAAGGTAACAAGCAGGGCGACAAGTGCGTGCACAGTAGAAGCGAGGATGGCTCTGTGCTGAAAGGTACCACTGCCCATGGAGACAATTTCAGCACAAATCCAAGATGCCTACCTACATGCTTAGCCAAACACAAGTCCTCAGGATCGTGGCAAATGACAGTGACCACATTGGTTGCATTGCAGACTCGAGGTAAGTAGGGTAATATGAGAGTGGCGGGAAAAGTTGAACAGTCCAGGGCGTATTTGTATATATCCCTCGAGTGTTTGAACTGTACACCCACCTGCTCGAGCCTGTATGTACATATTCATCCGCTACAACTTGCAAATCAACGAGCCAACAGTTCTCCACCACCAACGCGTTTATTGGTTCATTGACACACGGTACACGCAGGCCCCATAGCCGTTTGGTTGAAAGTGTGACTGTTGGTAGGAAGGTGCATATACGCTTCTGCATGATTATTAAGGCCTACAATATCACCAAGCCTACGATGCTGCTCCATGTATTAGTTTTATGTACTGTGTACTTGGCCGCTGCATATGCTTCCTGTGGCCTGTGGTTGCTGCTATGTTTGCTTTTGCCTGGGGCGACTTTGATGTGAGGAGTTTTGAATAGTGAGACACGGCTCAGGGTAGACTCTAAACCCGAGAGGCATGTTGGACTCGGTCATCTATTGATACGCTAGGCTCGGCTACACATGTATCGCCATGTCTGTATTCGTAGAGATATCTTGTGACGCGCTGTTGAATCATGGTAGGCCAGTCGCACAATCTTCCAGTACAAGAGATTTTAGGCCGAGTCAACTCTTGGTTATTTGTGCACTGACAGATCTTTTTCCTAGAGCGCTTATGCAACGATAATTTGGTTCATGTATACTAGCTAGCTACTTGACAAAGGTGTTTGGAGACATTGCATCAGCTGTAGAGGGAAAAATAAGGGCTAGCGTTATGCTATGTTACGCCTGTACCATAGTGGGCTGGCTTTAGGTCATAAGGTGAATAGGCCAAGCATGATCCGTAAAGACTTGTGAGAGGCTAACGGGGAAGTGCTGGGAAAAGCAGAGCTTTACTGAAATTGTTGCTTCTAGCTACAGAAGAGGGTATGCCTCCGTGCTCCAAGATCAGCGTCTTGACCGCCCTCTACGAAGCCCTTGTATTGATGAAGCTGGTAGGAACTCGGTCGTATGTGTCCATAAAAAGACGTAGTCAGTTTTTGTCGTTCTCAGAAGCCAGTCGATGCTGCGTGACGGCCATCGCCACGTTCAACCTTTTGGGTAACTGCCTGGTTGCGGGCAAGACCAGGACAAGGCTGAGGTTGTCACAAAGAGCAGAACAAGACTATGAAGTCACTAATTGGGGTTGTTGTGTCGCTGATGTTCTCGCGTTGATCCTCTAATTATCGCCAAACTCCTGTTCCTATCATCGGTGAGCTATTCGTGTTAACACGACTCCTGCCTGAGAGAAGCAAGTTAACACTTTGCAGTATGCCTACCTATAGACCGCCTCTCCTCCCTACTGCCATGACTCCTTCAAAAAGCCGCGAGTGCAGTTGCGCGTCAACTCCCAGCTCCTCGACACCTCTCCTCGCCCCTCCCGACTCCTCCAAAAGAGCAAGCAACTGTCGCTGTCCCTCGCCAAAGCAAGCAGCTGATGGCAAGAGACAGGACAGCGCTGCGTTGAAGTCATCATCCAACGTGGGTTGCCCTCAAGCAAGCTCACAATCCGAGACCTACAAGACTACTACCGAAGCAAGCAGTTCCAAATCTTCACGCGAACCTACTGATAGTGGCGAAGAAGCCCATCGGCTTCTGTCTGATTGTGAATGGCGAGTTATCGCCGAGAGTGTCGGGGCCCTAACAAACGGGGAGGACACCAAGTTGGTTCATGCGAACCAAAGTCTATGGCCACCCCGCGGCATGCCACCAGGCCTTTACCGCGACATTGTCTTTTTGAGAGCAAAATACTTTTACCTATACCATGCCATCATCACCATTCAATGGGTCGGCATGGTTCTACAGCTGTTCCTTGGCGCGTCGCTGACGGCGATTGGCTCTATGAGCATAGATGATAGCACTACAATTACGTGTCTCGCGGGTGCCAACACGGTCATTGCCGGCATTTTGGCTCTTATCCACAACAGTGGACTCCCTGATCGCTACCACAACGACCGCGCCGAATTTGTGCGCGTCGAAGATCATATCCGCAAGATTCTAGAAGGCGGAGTTGTTGGGCAGGATATGACGACACAGGATATCATTGCAAACTGTTTCGAGATGTACAAAAAAGCCAAGGAAGCTGTTTTTGTCGACAGTCCGGGATATTCCGGAAGCCCGTTTGGACATCCAACCAACAACACGCCAAGGTATATGACGTTTGTGCCTCGGGCTATGGCGCCTCTGGCTACCTCTCCCAAGCCGATAGAGATCCAGACAGATGTTCGAGCCCACCACCATACTAACAGCCCAACACGCTTACTGAATACAAAGGGAACTCGTACTACAGGGCCGTCACCAGATGCCGGCCCTACACCTACGCAACACGCAAGAGAGGACAAGCGGGTTCGGGAAGCTGCGCTACTGATATAAGCTGGTTCTCGGGTGGAGGGGGCTTAGGACGGGCAGAAAAATGCGCAGAGTGCAAGGCTGGTTGGTCATTGATGCAGTGCATAGCTAAATAGTACGATTTACGAATATCTTTGTGAGTATCAATACAAAACATGGTAATACAGGCATCTTGTCTCTCCGCCACACTTTGCGGCTCGTGGCTGAGCAGGCTGTGTGGCGCTCTCGAATCCTCTCATCCTCTCTCTTCCGAGAGAAAGCTCGCGCTCTCATCTTTTTTGTCAGGGTAAAAGGAAGAACTCCACTAGTTCAGGAAGCTTCAACTTGCTCTTTCCTTCTTTCAACGTGGCTCCACCTTAACGAACACCTAGAAAAAGCCGTGATCAAGAACTTTGCAGTTCAGTTCCTTTTTCCGTCTTTCTATTGTCTGTGACTTCATTTTTGGTGTGAAAGCGCGCGATTTTGTTGTCGCATCATCAAGTGCCAAAGAATGCGTGGCATTGACTGACAGGAAGCTTTTTTTTCTTTTTTTCTTTTTCTTCTTTCTTATTTTCCTTGTGACTTGACTACAGCCTCGGCCTTGTCTCTTACCAACTGCCTTTTTCGCTGTAATTTACAATTGCCATCCCCCGCAATGGCCCTATCTCGTAGAGCTTCGGTAAGCCTGTCTGCTTCTGTCAGAAGAGCTTCTGCCTGTGTTTGTCTGTGCCTTTGCCTATACTTGTGCTTGTGCTTGTGCTGCTACTAGCTTTGTATGGCTCCCTTGTACATCTAAGCTAACCTAGTCCATGCTTCCGCTAGAGCTACCACTACGCCCGGCTGCCAAATCCCGCGAGTATGAGGTTATGCATAGCACGTCCTCGGATCCAGTCCTGGGCCGTGTCCCGGCAAATACGATGCGCCCGCTCATATAGCACCGACCCGACTAGCCGACCAGCTTCATCCAGCGGCGTGGACCTTCAAAAGTCATTACAATACGCCGTGGGCGGTACAGGGGCTACCAATATGAAGGCTATTGACTGGGAAGACTACAAGTACTCTGATGTGCGCAAGTTTGATGATTTGCCGGCTCGTGGCTTTGGCTGGAACCAGCACATGATCATCAACGCCGAACTGAGAGAGGCTCTTACTATGATGCTTCGCCAGTTCAAGGCCCCAATCATGTACTGTTTTGCCTATGGCTCCGGCGTATTTGCACAATCTAGCTCTGTCTCCAACATATCTGACGAGGAGTTTCGTGCTGTTCACCCCAAAGCTCCCGAGGCCTTGAAGCAGACCCAAAAGTCGAACCCTAAAATGATTGACTTCATTTTTGGTGTGACCCATCCACAGCACTGGCACTCTCTCAACATGAAACAACATCCTGAGCACTACTCTGGTCTAGCCAAGTTTGGCTCAGGTCTAGTAACCTCAGTGCAAGAAAATCTTGGGGCGGGCGTGTACTTCAATCCGTATGTTGTGGTCAATGGCATGTTGATCAAGTATGGTGTTACTAGTATCTCTAATCTGTGCAAGGATCTCTCCACGTGGGAAAACATGTACCTAGCCGGCCGTCTGCACAAGCCTGTTAAGATTCTGCGCGACAACGCCAGTGTCCGCATAGCGAACCAGCAAAACCTTATGGCTGCCGTGCGGGCTAGTCTACTTCTTCTGCCCGAGAACTTTACTGAGCAAGAACTATTTAACACCATTGCTGGCCTGAGCTACCTAGGAGACCCGCGCATGGTGCTACCTACTGAAAACAAGGGCAAGGTCAAGAACATTGTCTCTAATAACCTCGTCAACTTCCGTCGCCTGTATCTTCCGCTCATTAATAACCTGCCCAACATTGACTACAAGGCAGGCTCTAGCTCTACCAGCGGACCTGAGGTTAGCGATTGGGCCTGGCTCGAAAGCACCGAGAACCGTTCTCTTTCCCAGGACATGGACCCTATTCGCCGAGCCAATATGGTCCGTCGGCTCCCCCCCAGCTTCCGCGGCCGCCTATATTTCCAGTATCAAAAGCAATTTGGCATGACTCGTGCTGAGTTTAACCAATTGATGGAGGACTCGTCCGACAACACGCCGGCTGGTATTAAGCGGCCGCAGGGTAGCGACTTTGACATGCGCATTGCTCAGGACGATCCTGCGAATTTAAACAAGACTGTGCGCGACACTATAGTGCAGACTATCAAGTGGCCCAGCACAACGCAGAGTGCCAAAGGCCTGTTAACAGCTGGCTTTGCACGTACCATTAGATACATGAGCGAGAAGATGGCGAGGTATCGTGAAGGCAAGGCACAGAAGAATCGGGCTGCTGCTGTTGCTACTGACTCGAAGTCCCTGGGGGAACGGTCAAGTAGTAATGAAAAAAACTGACTCGACTGTATTAGATGAAGAGAAGCAATAGGAGCGATGGGAAGAGAACAGCACAAGCCAAGGGTCTTTTTTTTTTTTCTTTTTTTTTTTTTTTTGCGGCTGACAACATAGCGGTAGGTTGCATCTTTTTTAGGGGTATAGATTAATGGACTACATCACATCAGCGACATCATGCCGCAAACACTAGGCTTCTTTTTTCTTCTTGTTTTGCCGTCTGTCTAGCTTCTCTTCCGATTTCTATCGGCATTAGCTCCGTCCGAGATACGCTAGTACGTCATACTTGAAGCTTTAGCTTGAGCTTTTGAAAACTTGGAGATGCTGCTTTTGGCAATTTTGACTGCTCCTGGGACTCTTTTTATTTCTCTTCTTTTCTTCTTTTCTTCTTTTCTTGCTTTTTTCTCTCATTTTTCTGCTTTCATTTGCGCTCACAAGAGTTTTACTTTGCTCGTAGCTTTGGTGTAGCCTTCTTTCTTCTCGTAAATGTACGTTTTCCTCTACCTCGCCTACCACGCACTCGAATTCTCAGTCTCCACAGAGGGCCTCTCTCTCTCTCTCTCTCTCTTCTCTCCAATCTCCTAAATACGCTATGGAAACCCGCTCTTCTATCAGCTCCGCGCTCTCGGCTCCCAGCGTCGTTGACCTAAATCTGATCCCGCAAGGCCCATCTTTCGCACACCACCGGCTTGCACGCTGGCTGTACTGTCTTGTGCGTCGTGACGAGGAAGACACACGCGAGTTTGTCTGGTGCCAGCCATGCCATAGGCGCTTGCACCCACGATTTCAACTCCTCCTACGCTGGGCTGGGCTGTCGTGCGAGATGACCATGCTAGGCTGTGGGATATACATGGCTCGGCTGTTCCATTGGAACATGATACTAACATTGGTCGTGGTGTGTTTTCCCTTGGCTTTTAAAACTCCCATTGCCCTGTCCTTTTTCCCACCAAGTTGGCAATGTCCCGCCGTTCTCTAGAACATGCTAACTCTGCTGCTCGCATCAATTTATAGTCTGTCGCCGCTATTCCCTGCAGCTTCTGGGAGCTCATATGCCTCTCATCCCTCCAAATTCCGCGCTTTCAAATATGGGGTCTAGCAGTCTACGAAGCCTCTATTCTAATTCTGGTCCAAATATTTGCCTGTGGGCACTGCTTAACGCAAGCCATAGTGCCCAGTATGGCCGACTCTCAAATACTAGATTACAGCGCTTGTCGGCCATATATGGTAGGCTACTCAGTGCTCGCCATGCTAGCAGTATTGATGCGTCTTGGCTGCTGCCTGCTTGCTTTTGGGTTGATCTCGACGATTCAACCTAGGTAAGCAGGTGTTGGGTTACTTGAATGGTTTTAGTTGTCATGTCATGCAGTTACTTGATTAACCCTAAATGCACTCGATTTGGAGTTACACCCCGGAGGTAACACAGTCCGTAATTGTAGCGTATTACAGTTAATTAAGTCGTATTCCTAGTGGTCTCTCATAGCCGCTCAGAGCTGCGTTTTCGCTTATTATAGGGCGCGTCTAAGGGAGTGCGGCTATTTGGCCATAGCATTCCTGCCTAGCACAGGCTAGACGAAGATGTTGATTTGATCCTATCGTGTCATCTAACGAAACATTCTGCAGCTACTGGGGTTCGTCATCACGTATATCTCGGGAGGTTGTTCCGGCTGAAACATGCCGAAAAGCTGAGCTGCGCCAAGTATATATATATACACAAAGACAACCTTTCTCTTCGATAACTGATGCTGGTCGCTCTTTCCAAAGCCTACATCGCTTTTCTTCATGCAGCATCATTTGCCTTTACCTACAGTCTTGACCTGACATCTTATCTAGGTCACTGTCTGTTCTTTGCTTAGTCTCGGGCTTCACGCTAGCATAACAACGATACCATTCTAAATCACCACTATACTCGATGACGACTTACACCCCATGAACCACGCTGGAATATCCCTATGGGATTCCCGCCGCGTGAAAATCCCGACAGTAAGGCTAGATTAGGTTGCCGATGGTCACCTATCCTGAGAACATGATGCTTTCTTTTCTGCGTTACGTCGTAGCCCATACTTTTTACTGGAATCCGCGAGTCCGACGTCCCAATTGCACTCTATGTAACTGCAGGATCCAACAAGAGCTGACAACCAATGTACCCGACTGGCACTGAGAAAATGCAACACGTCTGATATAAGAATGCGAAAAGGACTGTCCACGTAGTATAAATGGATTTTTAAAAAGAAAAGAAATTTCGATAAACCTATAGTGCTTACAGTAAGAGAGTCGCCTCAACTTTCCATGCAACCCTTGATATGTACTCAGTACTGCCTATCCTCAAATCTATCGTCATGCAAGTTGGTAGTAGGGCTAATTGCCTACAGTAAGCATGGCTGTCATACCGTTCAACAACCTTTTTTGATTAAAATTAGGACTAATTTCTGTACTAACACACCATATTCTTATCTGCTTCGGTATATATACTTTGGCTGGCTATATCGCCGTGGTCATATTCAACAGCTTCTTTCATCCATTCTCGACGTAGACCTAGTTCTTGCGGCGAAGAAGACAGTGTTCGCCCCATTTTCTACGGTAATTATCCGGCACAAAGTTCAGGTCAGGGACGTATAGAATCCGCGCAAGCGGATGCGTGCGTGCAGTGTCAAGAAATGGCTGACATGTGACAACTTCCCAGTTCTCCTTATCAGAGACATAATCAGGCTCCAGAGGAGGCAGCGGATCAGTGTTAAGCGGGTAGTGTGTGTCAACCAGAAACCCGCAGGCCTCGATATCTGTGTACTTGGAGGGATCTTCTTGATTCAAATCATTGAAGCCGCTGGTAGGCATCCACGTGGGCCACATGCCAAAGCCAACATCGGCCTCAGAAAACTCTCCGGGTAACAGGCCGCGGAACTCGGAGCGGACGAACTTGGGTCGCATGTTGCGCGGAAGGAAGTAGGACGACGGGAACCGGTACCACTCCTTGGCAAAGCAGACAAATTCTCCGGGCTGGCCGATGCCTTCGTTGTGAAGAGCACCCGTGCCAAGTGGGGCGTATATTTCCATGGGAGCTGCATAGGCGCTGTATATGCCGTAAATGCGCATGACGCTCACGTTGATGGAGAGTAAGAAGATAGCCACGACTCCCAAAGCCTTGATCTTGGCTGGGATCAAAGCGAATATGCCCTTGGGGTTGCCAGAGATAGAGAGTACCATGTGAGTAGTCATAGCAGCATTGAGAACAAGGAGGGGATAAGCAGGATACATAAAACGCTCCTCCTTATGGGGCTGCAGCGTAAAAATTCCCAGCCACATGTAAAAGGGAGACATGAAAACTAGAGTCCGCAGACCGCTTTGAACACCGCCAACCGAAGGCCAGAAAAGTTTGTGGAGGGCAAACACGGGGAAGCAAGCCAGGGCGAGAACGAACCAAACATTGAAGTTTAACAGCAGGTTCTTGATGTAAAAGTTCCATGGCTCGGTGCCATACAAGTCGGGGCCACCTGAAGACGAGAAAATATTATACTTCACAATGTTCCACGGCAAAACAAACAGCTCGCGATAAAAGAACCAGTTTATAGAGCTATCAAGCCCCTATAGCACCACCAGGCGTTAGTAACACGAACGGTCATAAAACAGGGCAGTAGCTATAAAATGACTTACAACAAGCAAGACAGTAGAAACAGCACCACGAACTAGGCGAAGGAAGGTTTGGTAAGCCTCCGCCCGGCTAGAAATGACAGCTAGAATAAGCTCTTCAGCAATGAAAGGTACCATTAACGCATACGCAAAGGGCCAACCAAAAACAGCACCAATGGCGAACCAAAACATTCCCTGAGACGTGTGCAGACCACCACGCCAGTTCATGAACGAGTTGGTACCTAAGATAGTCATGTACATGGCAAAGCTGCTCGGCAACAATGCCGTTGCAGCATGGAAGTAGCCGGGGGAAAAGACCGAGGCAATCACATATATAATGCCCACACGGCCATTGAGTGTAAGCGTGATGGTACGGTAGAAGATTGTCTGGGCCAAGGCATAAACGAAGCACAAGGCATAGCGGACAAAATAGAACTCGGCAACCTAGAAGTTCGGGAATGTTAGAGCTCTATTTTGTGCCATATATAGCTGGATACGGTCAATCCTACCTTGGTGGGGAAAGGCATGATGCGACGGAAGTTGGACACGATAGCGTGCATCGAGATGTAGCCCCAATCACGGATGGCGAACTCGGGAGAGTACTCCCAGGTCTGTAAGCCATAGCCATGCGAGAGATAATGGGTAGGCTCCCAGTAATTGAAGGTCTCGTCGCAGTCGGCAATCGGCGAGTAGAGGGCTGAGACGACAGCGGAGGCGAGGAAGAAGTAGAATGCGCTGATGGGCTTAATGGGGAAAGGGCTTGGTCTGCAAAGGAAGAACAGCGGGCATTAGCGAGCAAGATCTTGTACGTTGCTAGTTTTCGTTTGTGTTTTCAGCTGCTAGAACCTTTAATTCCTCACGTATAACACACATCTTTTTCTTCTTCGCATGATGTGCATCAGGATGCACGTATTCCCGCTTGACGGGGTTCGGAGTGGCTGTGTTTGCCATTCTTCTGTGATAATATTAACAAGGCCAAATTTGGGCGACGATTGGGCTGGTTTGATCAAAAGAACAAGATATCGGAGTGGAAATCTCGCGATGTCAGCCAACGGAAAGACAGAAGGAGCTGACCATAAGATCTTGTTGAGAACAAAGCCAAAGTTGGTTGAGGTGAAGTTGGCAATCAAATGATCTCACGGGAGGGGTGGCGATAAGACAAAATGGGCAGGCTCGTTGCTGGTCTTATCGATAAGCGATAACACCGATAACAAAAAGTTAGTCCGATAACAACTTTTTTGCTCGGTTTCCCTGTCAATACACAAACAAAACTTTGCGCTCTTCACTCTCCATCATACATTTAGCCAGGTTTTCTTTTTCTTTTTTTTTTTCAATTGTGCAAGTACTTTTGCTTTACCTGTATGTGAGCGACTTACTTGCTAGCTGCTTTCTAATCATTATTCTTGACACTCCTCCTATTCTCTCAGTATAGGATGTCTGGCATTCCCGGTCTTGGGGCTTTCGCCAACCCTCCTGCCCCTACACTACACGACAATGACGGCGGTGACACCCAGATGGCCGACGACCCCGCCCCTCCTGTCAAGGCAAGCGGCCACGTGAACGCTCCTACTGAGGCTCCGATCACTAGTGCACTAGAGGCGATGCTAAATGACATTGAACCCTTGCCGGCCACTATAACCCAGGCTCCGCAAGATACTACAGCCTCTCTTACCGCACCAGCATCTGCCACTCCTGTGAACAGTGGCTCCGGAACTGGCGATGCGATGGATATCTCCCAGGAACCTGCTCTGGCCGACTGTGGTATATCCCACGCTACGGCTGTTGCTTCTGCCTCTACTGAAATCTCTACGGCGCGCGAGGCCCAAGCCGAAGACGAGGGCGAGAGCGAGGGCAACAACAAAGCTGAAGATGAGAACGACAAAGATGAACATCCAGAATGGGAAATCGACTCCAACCCATACCAGTCATCTTCCGATTCCTCTAGCGATAGCGACAGCGACAGCGATAATGACTCGGAAGATGAAAAGTATGAACTCTTAGGCATTGAAGAGACGGCACGTATCCTCATGAAAGCCGAGGGTGACTCTGACGATGAGGGCGAAAACTCTGGCAAGGCAGGCAAGCAGGTGCGGACCAAGAACGAAATCGACGAGCAGTACGCGCCTCGGCCTGATGTCGTCATCACATCTGACATGAAAATTGAGCCACTAGGCTTGGTTGAGCACGTGGTTGACAACACATTGGTCTTGCGGGGCTTCACTCCCGCAGAGTACCAAGTGCTCGACAGCGGCTCGGTGCTGTGCCTGGCTGATCGCCGTGTCATTGGCAGTATCTCGGAGCCTCTCGGCAAGGTTCAGCAGCCTATGTACCTTGTCGGTTTCCAGCGAGCCGAAGAAATCCAAGAGTTCAACTTGACGCCCGGAACAAAGCTGTATTATTCAGTGGCTCATGCCAACTACGTTTTCACATCCGCACTCAAGAACTTAAAGGGCTCTGACGCCTCCAATATCCACGACGAGGAGGTCGGCGCCGATGAGATGGAGTTTTCTGATGATGAGAAGGAGGCTGAGTACAAACGCATGAAGAAGCAGAAGCGTCGTGAGAAGAACACGGCCAAAAACGGCGGGGAGTCGTCGGGCTCGGGCCTACGCAACGAAGTCAAACATGATTCTAAGCCAAAGCAAGACAGCGGACTCAACTACGATGGCGATGGCGCCTACCGCCGCCTGACACGCCCGCCTGGGTTTGGAAGTGGCACCGGCCAGTCGTCATATCAGCCATCGCATACCGATGATTTTAAGCCACGGGATGCTGGCAACACCCACGGAGGTCATCGTGGTCGTGGATCTAGCCATCGTGGCAGTGGAAGTGGCGCTCGTGGTGGCAGGGGCAACCATCAAGGGTCTTGGGAACCAAGCCATCCCCAGCCTCCGGTGCACCACCAAGGACATTACGTTCAACCGCCCTTACAGCCACAGCCACCGCAGTACAGTACGCCTAGTAGTGCATATCAACCCACACCATATACTGCTCCCAATACATCAGGAGCTTTCTATGCACCACAAACTCCAAGTCCCTCATCATTGGGCAACACGGGCATGAATTTGTTTGGTCAGTTCCCCGCGCCTCCACCACCGCCGCCTCCCAACACAAATCCTACTGCATTCATGTCGACACAGCAGCTCACCGCGGCTGTTGCTGCACTAACTGCAGCCGGCATGCCCCACCCACCCACGATGCCTCCTATGATGCCACCCATGCCCAATCAGCAGCAACAGACACAGCAACAAACTCAACAGCAGCAGCAGGCAGCGGCATTGGCAGCCCTTAACCCCGTCCTATTACAACTGATGATGCAACAAGCAGCAGCACAAAATTTGGGGCATCAAAATCAGGGGCCTGGGGGTCCTAGAGGTCCAGGAGGCCCTGAAGGGGGTTACCAATGAGACAAGAAATGTAGCAGGTGGGTTTATGATAAAAGTTCAAAGTCTTGGTTTGTCGTCTTAATTTTCGTATACATAATACCACAAGAGGGGTCTTTTGGTTCTTCTCCAATCTACACTGAGTTAATCGCCAGATACGATTCTACAGTACGCATATCTTGCCCGCAGTGTTCGTGACCTACGGAGAGGTCGGGCTTCTCGTCATTCCCATGGTGCTTTTCTCTGGTTCCTTCGTATACCAGGGCCCTAGTAGCAGACAAGACCTCCAATAAGGCGAGTGATCGACGGTCGATAGCTTGAAAGTGGCTGATCCGCAGATCTCCTACGCATACGGCAGTAATCTTGTTGGCGTGCTTTTTTTTTTGTATTTCCCAAGAGGCAATAATGCCAACATTGATCTACATCCTGCAAAATATATGGACGTTGTAAGAGGGGAAGGATAAATCCGTAGCCGTATAAGGGAGAAAAGTAGAGACACATGTATATATCACATATCACAGTTAGATGATTACTTGATTACTTACCAAGGCCAAAACCCCTCAGATAATAGCCTACCTCCATTTTCTCGCTTCCCTTGCTACCCGAAGAACCAGCTTTCTTCCGCTGGTTCTGACGTTTCCGGCCCTGGGAACAATGAATCAATCTAGACGATCGAAATTTCCCAGATACAAGCAAAGACCCAGCAAAAGGTAGTAGAGAACCTAGCCCGCCTTGACCTCGACGTTGCACCGAAATATCAACTTTTGCTTTAACCTCCGAAACGAACGGCCGTGAACAATACAAAAAAATATATGCCCAAGAAATGGGGAGGGGGATTTTTCTATTGGCCATGAGCCAGAGGAGAAGGCTAAAAAAGAATGGCGAGCCAGCCCAGGCTAAGCCTAGACAAGGACAGGTCATGCTGGAGAGTCCAGGAAAGAATAACAGGGGATGATTCCAATCAGGAGCGAAGCGAGACAGTCAAGCTGCAAGGACCCTGTCATGATGGAGTAGAAGAAGAGAGGCTTGAGCCCCCTTCTCCCTTCCTTCTTCTTCTAACTCTTTGCTGGTTAAATTGCCAAGCAGGCAGAGCTTTCGATAGGCAGAATTTTTTTTGTTTCTAGTGCAAACCATGTGTAGGAAACAAGGGTCTGCATATGGCGTGTTTTGTTTCGGATTTGCAACAAGGACCAGCGCTGTAGGGTGTTGTCATCATCAAAGAAATCCTCAGACGTGCTGCTGTCGGGTGCTAATCACGATCAGTGGTCTATCATCTGGACAGTTGAATTCATTCAGTTGACTTATCATGGACACGAGAAACGGGAAAGCAACCGAGGAAGCGTCTTTCAGGACAAGAATATTGTATTTCTTGGGAAGCCCGGGCCTTGGATGAGACCAGTTTGGTAGATGACTAGATCACGGACAGTCAGGAAGCTGTGGCCTCGGTTCTGGTATGTATTACCGCTTCAGGTTGATAGAGCTTGGTTCCGCCATGATCAACCTGAAGCTTTTCCAGGGGCGCGGTTCAATATGACGAAGAGGAGAGTTTCATGACTTGGCGCATAAAGCTATCGTCATTGTCATCATCGCCTGTTTTCCCGAGCGCTTTTCTCCCTGGTAGGTGTTTACAGTTTATCTCTGGTCTGGGATGTTATGGCTACTGGCTTCTGCCAGATAACAAGCCAATATCAACCAACACAGTACTCATACCACTCCCAAGAGGGGGCAGTTATAAATTAATGGCATGAGTCTGGGCCATTTAGCACCATGTTCGAGGAAGCAAAAGGGCCGGTAATGTAAGCAACAGGACTATTAGTCGTTCATATGGTAGCAGGTATTCTGCCCCAGGCCAGCCACTCATGTGTTTGGTCAGCCCAAAGGCGTAGACCCTAATCGAAGTACAGCGTCATGTCAGATGCGACAAGAGCACACCAAGACTGGGAATCACGAAGAATGAAACGAGGAACTGGTATTCTCGGAGGAGGAGGGAGAACAAAAAGCGGATTATGCAAGGATGTAGAGAAACTTACATAACCGATGCAGTCACGTGACTATCAGGCACTAGATGTCTCGATCTTGGTAATGTCCTGCTCAACGGCCACTACGATTAAGATGTTTGAGTGTGTATTGATATGTTGTGAGATATGTTTATTTTGTTGACGTTGACTGAGGGAGGGGTAAGTTATCTATCTCTCTGCAGCTTTGTCTGCCACGTATCTATATCAGGCACTCACCCGATGTTATTGCGAGTGGAGCCGGAATCTCCACGATATATGTATATATATATAAACTTCTATTCGCTAGTTACGCACAATTCCGTTTCGGATTTGCAACAGATGTTAGTGAGCATGGGTATTCTCCTGTTTAGCAGCCCCGGACCCTGGTGTAAGTAGACCCTAGCAATTTGCATTTCTGCTGCCCCCACAATATCAAAGTGTACAGATGGAGGCACCATACGAGACGAGCTACAATTCCACTCAGACTCTGAATAGCTGGCTGACATTTGCAGAGAGCTGGCAGAGATGGGAATGTGCAGGAAGACCTAGCAGACGCGGTATCGTTGGACAGGGTGTACCCAAAGAATGGAAGCGTCTAACACACACACAGCAAAATACCATCGGATATTCCATTTTCTAGGTAAAACGCTCATAAGAAGAGCGTCAAAAAGCAGGCGCACGCATGATGAGCGGCGTGGCCTACTCTGGTTCTTGTTCACGGAGAGAAAAATAAAATGAAAATAAAAGTGAAATTATGAAACCTGCGACAGGCCCACGATTTGTCTTCTTTGTCTTCTTTGTCTTCTTTGTTTTATTTATTTTTATTTTATTTTATTTTTTATTTCATTTTGCTTTCTGGTGGAAAATGAAGAGAGACGAGAGAGAGCAAGGCTGAAAAGGAGCCAAACTAGAGGAGTAATAGAGAGAACCAAAATGTAGTAGGCCTATAAATAACCAGCGACGCACCAGGCACCAGGCTTTATCTACCAGAATTATGCAACTCACCGGGCTTCTCATTCTGCCCTTCATGATGGTAGCGGCCGGAGACTAGTGCTACGCTTTTGGGTGCGCCCAAGCCACCCATGATCGCCATCCTGTAGTTCAGGTGCCTTAGGGCAAGCATGTAAACGCAAAGCGAACCACTTCTTCGGTGCCCGTAGCCGTCACAGGCACCTGCCGAGCAAGACGCAAGTTACCAGAGACAAAACACTTCCAATGGATGACAAGTGGATAAAAAGGACGAAAAAGTGGCCGAGAGCACGGGGCAGGAGAATGGGTCGGCCGCACAGAGATGGCAAGTAATAACGTATGTACATTAGAGAACAGAGAAAGAGAGAACGGTCCGCTAGGTGCCATGGCCAACAGCGACGCAGGTACCAGGAACAGCCAGAACTCGCTTTGATCTGAAACAGACTAAGAGGGCACAGCCAGTGTGCAGAGTCCATACGGACAAATCCGTGGTATAGGTTGAGCGGCACTCATAGCATAGACTAGATAGCGAGTTGTTGGCGACGAAAAGATGAGCAATCCGAGGAAGAAAGCAGGAGGGGAACAGAACAGAAAGGAGGACAAAGAAAGAGAGAAAAGAAAATAAAAGAATATAAAATAAAATAAAACACCCTCATCTGTCAAGTCAGTGGGCGATCCGCTTTAGCATTACACTGATAGCAGTAGCAGTGCTTCGGTCTGTTTTTGGCCAATTAGGGGCGACTTGTTCCTGAATGTGGGGCCGTGTAACTGATGCCCCGTTGCAGAAGCGGTAGTAGCAGTACTATTTGGTGCCTTAATATCCATGCTAATTTGTGACCCTGTCTGTATGTTGTTTGTACCTCTACAAGTTAAATAAGCTGCCAGCTAGGGTAAGTGCTAGATTCTGTTAGTAAATGGCGATTGAGAGCTTTGTAAAATGAAGACGTAGCTATGGAATCGGCGGATTCAAGTTTTCTTAGTAAGCAGATTTAGCCCGCAGGCCTGCAGCGTAGGCATCATAATCAAAATGCGCAACTGGCATGTAATGTCCTGCGCTGGGGAATTTTCTCTAGTCAAATGCATTCTCTAGTAGCCGCTGTAGATCCCAATGTGCTTGGTTGCACTGGGGCGAAAAAAAAAAAAGAAGAAAAACAAAAGAGTCCGACAGTAGTTTGCAGTCCACATGCAGCCAGCCAGGGGGAGGGGGGGTTGCAGGCCTGAAGCTCTTTAGAGTCCGCCGAGTTCCTTCTGAGGCAAGGACAGCGAAAAAGGGCACAAAAAGCCCTGGGGGAACTTGGGAAAGCCAGAGAGGGGAAGAAACGGAAACAACTTCCGGGGTGGAGACAGAGACTCGACAAACAACGAGGGGGAAGCAGAGCACAGCCCGTGGAAAAACAGTGTGCGCTATAGTCGGTGTCGTCATTTGCAGAGAGCCAAAGTGGAAGAGATGACATGACATCAATGCTATGGGTAAGCTGCAAAGAAGTGACCCTCTGGTGGCCAAGCCAGATACGTATTGTGTCTGTCTCTCTGTCTGTATGTAATGCAAGACAAATCTTAGAACAAAGAAATACTGGAAATAGCGTTTCCCTTGTGACCGCATTACATTGGCGTGGGGCATTACATTACATCACTTGACTCGCCTACGGCTCGGGGCCTAGCTGGGCTTTAGCGGGGTCTAAGTCAAATGGGGTAGAGAGCAAGAGAGAAAGAGAGAGAGAGGCAGACAGACAGAGAGAGACCGAGAGACAGACAGAGAGAGAGAGACAGAGAGAGACAGACAGAGAGAGACAGACAGACAGACAGACAGACAGACAGACAGACAGACAGACAGACAGACAGACAGACAGACAGACAGACAGAGACCGACAGAGTGAGACCGGCAGAGAAGAAGACGATAAAACAACAACAAACACAACAACAAAAAAGGTTACATCAGGACACACACACACAAAGGCCAGTCGCTAACATGGCCTTGCCTGGCACGTAACTGAGATATGTAAGGATAAAAGGTTGTTTCGCACAAGTGGGGAGCCAAGGGAAATAAGAGAAACAGAAGCCCTAGGAGCTTAATGCACATTGTAAAGATGTAACCGTGTAAGGGGTGAGAAACAAATTTACGGACAAAAAGTCTTGGCTGGCGGTAGCTATTGGTTTGAGATAGGATAACATGACAAGGTACGGGATAGTGTAGGGTCGGCGTGCGGGTTACGGTTGACGTGAATGTGGATGCTGCTGTGGGTGGTATAGATGTGATATAAACCAACGAACAAGGGCGGGATATAGATATGTGGTGCAGCGTAACGTGGGGTGGGCACACCACATATAGAGAGTGTATAGAATGGGACTGTATTGCCAGGCAATCTGGGCTGGGCATGCCATATAATACCATGCACAATGGACGTAGAACAAGCTGGGAGCTTAGCATTCTCCGCTCTTCTCCTTTTCCCGTCCTTTGCTTGCCCGGGTCTGACACCTCATGTTTCTGGCTCTGCTTTGGTGAGAGAATTTGTTGGGCTATAGGGCAGAAAGCCCAGGGACCACAAGGGCGACAAGGAGCCAAGAACGGCTTTAGCTTCTGGAAGTTTCTCGGAGAAGAGCCAGCCAGGCCATGAAGGGCGGCCCTAAGACGAAGAGACAAGCCAAGCCACAGCGAAGAGCAGCGAAGGCGACAAAGGAAGAAAACATACGAGGTGGGAATGGAAGGCTCATAGACGCGGAGGCAAAAACAGAGGCATGCCGGTGCTTGTGCTCTTTTGTGTTATTACTTTTTTTGCGGACACGCGTGGTTGGGGTGAGTGGGTTTTGCTGGTGTGTTTGGATTGTTGGTATTTCTGATATTGCGGCAAAGGGTGGACTTTATGTTATCGCAGAGCACCGGTCGGGGAGTGCGCGTGCGTTGGGGAGGGAGAGGAGAGGAGAGGAGAGGAGGAAGAGGAGGAGGGGGAGGGGGAGGAGGAGGAGGAGGAGGAGGAGGAGGGTGTATGTGCGTGAGGTGAGGATGGTGAAGGGCTGGTAACTGTGGTTTGTGATGCTCGCCTCACAGTGCCTTTGCAGCAATACGTCTACGGCTGCC